>BQNB010144767.1:0-16810 GCA_026074375.1 Tanacetum coccineum
ATGATTAGTGGTCGTTCTTTATTGCTTTGGGATCGGATTGTTATGACGTCACGCCCTCGGACACGTATTCCGTCCAGGCCCTGTTTGGGGGTGTGACACCTAGCTTAAGGATTATGGCTTCAACTACAACAAAATACCGTTGTATTGCGACTCTCAGTCAGCCATAGCAATCTCATGTAACCCCGTGCAACACTCCCGTACCAAGCACATCCATACTCGATATAACTTTATCAAAGAACAAGTTGAACATGGTATAATTGAACTATATTTTGTTCAAACTGAATATCAATTAGCTGACATGTTTACTAAAGCCTTACCCGAAGATAGGTTTCAATATCTTGTTAGACGAATTGGTATGACATGTTTGACTCCAGCAGAACTGAAGGTTCTAGCAAATGAATCTGCTTGATATTTCTTCAAACATAGACTTGTAAGTATTTTTACGAAAAGCAAAATACAAACTTATAAAACCTATAAAACCAAATAAAAAAATATAAAATTTCAAAGAGAAAATACAAAATCAAAAAATCAAAAAATCCAAAAAGAATCTTCTCGACATGTCTCTTGGAATCGATAACATTTATGTGCCTAGAAATGTCGATTAATATTGACACGAGTGTATAAATGAAGTTCGAGCAAGAGTTCAAATGCTTTCAAAACATGTATTTTTTTAATTTTTCTTGATGGCTTATGTGCAAATATTAGTACATAACCCGGACTTCAAATAAAGGAAAGTTTATCTATAAAGATAACTTATCCTAAAAGGATAATGTACGCATAAGTGCACTTACCCTTAGAGTTAGAAGAGAAGTCTTCTAACATATGTTTTTCAAAGAGCTGAACACAATTTTTCAAGAATTTCTCAATGACAATTCAAAACCCACTCAAAATTGTATGTTCAACACTCCTTCCCTCATAGTGTTTTAAAAGACGACAATATTACAATTGGTTCTATTTTTGGAGGGGGAGTTTTTTGAAAAGCAAAGTTTTAATGTTTTTGGATACACCCAAGGATACTTCATAGTTAGAAATAGCAGTCCTTAGGTATGATTTGGAGAAGAATGAGAAATGGGAATAATGTCGACTAAGACATAAGTTAACACTGGAACAATCACAACAAGGTGTTAGTAATGACGTCTTGGTAAGCATTGAAAGGGTTGAAGAATTAAAAAGAAATGTATGGATAAAGGGTCTAAAGAAAGAAGCCCTCCACACAACTTTAGGCAGAAACCATGTCAATACATAATTTATCAACTTCATAAAGAAGAATTCTGGTATTGAAGACAAGACATCATGGACCTAGTGATGCACTGCACAACCTTTCCCAGCCATTCAAGTTTCTCTCAAAAGATACTTGTCTCATTTGTCACGAAGATACACACAACTTCTATTGACTTTCTCACTCCAAGATAGTTGATATTGAATAGGTGGCAGTCTGCTCCAACCTCCGATTACAAAAACCAAAACGCACAAATCGAGTCTAGAGCCAAGAGATCAATAAAATATATCACATTAGGACACATTCCAAGACAAACACTTGTTGAACACCATTAAGCTCACAAGCTGTTAACAAGAGTCCTACGCATTATCCTTGTAATTATGCCAAAACATTTAGAGTGATACTCTTTAGTATTCACAGTGATGAATGGAAATCCTTCCAGAGTCAACGTCAAACAGCTCTGCGGTAGGTGACTTATGAGATTCTATACGAATCAAGCTTGTGTCAACTGGATATCGACAATGGTCCAGTAAATGAATTAACGACTCAATAAAAAAGATAGTAACTATATAATTCACTCTTACCGTGCTGTTTGCTTTGAGATGTTTCGGTAAAGAGAATAAGCAAGCATGATGACTCTAATACATCTGTGTTAGAGGATCTTATGCTTTAAGCTGGAAACCCTGTCAAGGAGATTCTTCTTAAATTGAATCTACCTGATCACAAGTACAATATTTATACTGTAAAACGGTCCTCATAGAACCGAAGGAAGCTCAAGAATACTATAAGCATCAAAATTCAAGACATACTATAAGCATGCTTAAACCACAAAGACATACTATACCCCACAATGTCATGCTTAAACCACAAAGACATACTATAAGCATCAAAATTCAAGAATCAAGAAAGCTCAAGAATTAAAGATAAAGACTTCCCCAAACTCTGATATTAAAGATCACTCCTCAGAAACCAAGCTTCAGGGGAGGCTATTAGATAGCTTTCAAGAAGATGCAAAGTATGAGCATCGTTTGTCAAGAGGCAAACAAGGATCGTGACAAAATAAATTCGAGTCACGAGTAGGTGGGGGGTATAGGAGGGCAAAGACCATAAAGGCAAACAAGGAAAAGATTTAAAGATCTTGGAATCAAAGACGAAGTCAAAAGACAATGACAAAAGGTTAAAGATCAAAGATCACACAACATGAAATAACAAGCCTACAACAAAATAAAGACCAATACCAAGACTCAAGAACTCAACGACAAGTCAATCTTAAAGACCTCGCATCAAGGAAGATTGTTAGCCACAGTTGAACTAGTCTAACAATGAAAGAGTGAATCTCTTAAAAACCAAGCTTAGGGGGAGATTGTTAGCCTCAAAATATTGAGTCAAACTAGGATTATAGGTCTTTATAATATTTACATAGTAATAGGCTAGAAAGGGTAACGCCCTCGTTCTATGTAATCTAATATTGCACGTGTATCGAGCTAAATCCTAAAGTTATCCTGAGCCTGGCCCAAGATAACACAAGTCATGGCCTATTAAGCTTTGCAAAGGACGACCATAACTTAGCTATAAATACCCCTCTCCAAGTATGGAGAGGGTGTTGGTTCTTATTTTTATCATTACATACTTTGTGAAATCAACCATCTCTCTTTCTTCTCTCTACTTTCTCTCTTTATAATTCTTCCTACATTTCTTCTTATCTCCTATCTTATTTTCTTGGTTTTTCATTATGGAAGTGAAGTGATTCTTGGTCATATAGTTATAGATACCACTTTGGCCTATAACATGCATATAACCAAATGCATCGCTTACTATAATGTTTCATGTTATGGATGTCATCATAAGAATTGTTAGAAATCCAAGGAACTTATAAAGCTAGCACGAATATTTATAGGTGTATAAAAGGTTTCGTGTATGTTGAATCAATCAACCATACAATATATAGAGTGTAAGCCTTAATAATAAACACTCGGGCCTAAGCTCATACAAAACATACACGGGCTATACAAATCATAAGACTAACACTCCCTTGCATTTTGAGCGAGAGGACATCAGACACTCAAAATGGTACGAAACTCCTCAACAAAGCTAAAGGTAAAGCCTTTAGTGCCTTATTCTTCTCTTCTTCTTTCTTTCTTCTCTTCTTTGTTGATCGTTTGCATAGAGATAGACTTTTATTTGAAAACATACTTGTATATTGTAGAATAGTATCAAACACACATACAATGAATATAGCAAGAGAATATAAAGAGAGAAAGAGTTGGTTAGTTTTTTAGAGAGAGAAATATGTAATAGCATAAATGTGAGAAAACCAACACCCTCTTTATGTGTAGAGAGGGTATTTATAGTTACAAAGGCCGGTTTGGGTCGTGGGTATCCATGGGTTTACCATGGGTCGGCCTGATTACTTACTTAACACTTAAATGCTTATACTACGAGCTAAGAACTAATATATTAGTAGTGACCGAGTCTTTTCTTGATTCTTAACAATCTCCCTCTAAGGGAGGTCACTCCAATTTACAATTAAATTAAACTTAGCATTTTATAAATGTTCTTCAGTCTTCTTGAATCTTTATTCTTTATCTTGCATCATATGTAGTGTTCTTTGATCTTTAATCTCGAGCTTGTTCCATCATGCTTGATAAACCGTGATCATGAATTTCATGAGATCATAAATCTTGCATCATCACTTCATTATCTTTGCATCACTTCGACTTCTTGCGATCTTGTGTCTTTGGACCAACATGCTCATACTATGCGTTATCTTGAAAGCCGTCTAACAATCTCCCTTGATAATATTTTACTTGAATACTTCATGACTTTAAGGAAGATGTTGATCATCAGAGTAGCAGAAGTTTTTTTTATCTTGAGCTTTCTTGATTACTTGAAACTTTATGTCTTGAGTAGGAGCATGCGGTTATAAATCTGACTCGGCTGGAATGAGGAACCGCTACCTTCATATAAATATGCAATTAAGGGTTAGTAATAAATAGTTTATATAGACAAACATGGCTTTGTTATTCGTCCAGGTTCGGTTGCGTTAACCTTCGATTTCCCATTTTATTGTACGAATAATGTACCTGTGACCATGTAGATTCCAATAAGCTCATTGACAGGGTTTCCAGCTACACTAGCTTGTTCTCATTATCAGAACGTCTCAAAGCAGACAACACGATAAGAGTGAATTAGTTAGTTAGTATCTTACTGATTGAGTCGTCAATTCATTTACGGGACCAAAATTGATATTCAGTTGGCATAAGCGTTATTCATATAGAATAGTTTATGAACAACGAGTCACCTACCGCATTGTTGTTTGATGTTGACACTGGCAGGATTTCTATTCGTCACTATGAATACTTAAGAGTATCACTCTATATGTTCTGGCAAGATCATAAAGACAATGTGTAGGACTCTTTATTTACCACTTGGTTCATAATTTATGAACAACGAGTCTAATTTGGAATTGTGTCCTAATGAGATTTATGAATTGATCTCTGTCTCTAGACTCGATAAGTGTGTTTTGGTTTTAGTAAACGGAGGCTGGAGTGGACTGCTACCTTTTCAATATCAACTAACTTGGAATGAGAAAGTTGATAGAAATGTGTTTATTCTGTGAGAAATGAAACAAACTTCTTTTGAGAGAAGCCTGAGTGGCTAGGAGGGTTGTACATTGCATCATTAGTTCCATGATGACTATCTTTAGTACCAACAATCAATTGTGTGATTCTGATAGCATATGTATTGACCTGGTTTCTGCCTAAAGTTTATGGAAGGCTTCTTTCTTTACACCCTTTATACTTATATTTCTTTTTAATTCTTCAACCATGTTGAAAAAATATAATGCCTAAAAACATTATTAATATTTTTCACATCTTTACGTTTTGATAATCACAAAATATAAAAACATTCAATGTAAAATTAAACTTAAACAAGTAATTAGTAGTAAATTTTCATTTCGATAATTCTAACACTTACAGGTGCCGAATAAATAAATGCTAATGCATTCGATAATTATATCACTTAAAGGTATGAATAAATAAATGCTTAATGCATTTTATGATCAAAGGAAATTTTTATTCAACCTTTTATAAAATGTTGTAAACATTTTTATAAACATTACAAAACATTTTCTACAATTAAAACAAATGTTTTACTCAAAATAAACATTTTAAAATTCAAATTTTCGGACCTAAAACGGCTAGAAAAGTTCCAGAAAATTCCCCCTACACAAAAGACAAACCGAGGAGGCCCTAGTCTAGGGCGGCCCCCTTAAATACACAGGCGCCCCCTTTAATTTTAAGGGGACCGCCCACCTATTTAAGGGGACCGCCCCTAGGTAGACGCTCCCCCAGTTTGTCCTATAAATACTGGACTTTTCCCTACTATTTTCTCACCTTTTGCACTCATTCTTTCTGTCCAAAACAGCCCACATATCCTCTCTAAAATCCTTTGATCATTTAATCATAAAGCTTTGTTTCCAAGTGATCCAAGCTCAATTGAAGAAGTATTACACCTTTGTGTGTTGTTGCAATCTTATTGCATTCATATCATAACTTGTAAATCTTTTGTAAATCTTGTATAGTTGTGTAGTTGCTAGATCTTGGCGATCTTTGTAAGTATAGTTAGATCGTGGTGATCTTACCAAGTAGTGCTAGATAGTTGTGATATAAGTAGTGTTGTGAAGAAGTCTTGAAGTTGTGAAGAAGTCGTGAAGTTGTGAAGTCGTGAACAAGTCGTGAAGTTGTGTTGTGATAGATTGGTTCTAGCTAAGATTAGAACTCGACATTTAGCTTTGTGTCGTAAATCGGTGTAAGCAACGTTGTGTACGGTTTTCTCCGCCATAAGGGAGCTTGTTGACATAGTGAAGAAAACTCTCGAGTTAGGTGCTCGGGGAGTGGAGTAGGGCGAAGAGGTGCTTCGTTGCCGAACCACTATAAATCCTCGCGTTGTGGTTTGATTGTTCTTACTCTTATCTCTTGTCTTGCATTACTTTCTCATACTATCTTATTAATTGTTTAGATAGGTATATTGTTTATATTGTGCAAGTATTGAATTCACATAAAGTCGAATCTAGAATTTTTACAAACACTTTAAAACCTTAAATTAAAAAGCGGTAAACTATTCAACCCCCCTTCTAGTTTTCCACAATTGGTATCAAGAGCCACGCTAAACAAGATTTTTAAAATAAATTGTATTTTAAAACTTGAATCGATCTATGGAATCGGAAAAATATTTAGAAGGGCAATCTATGCAAAGACCACCACTATTTGAAAGTGATGGATTTATTTATTGGAAAAATAGATTCGAAACTTATGTGAAATCAAAAGATCTAGATCTTTGGCATGTTATTACCGATGGTGATTTTCCTCCTATTCAAAATAATCCCGAAACTAAAAAGGATGAAGTTGTACCTTTTCATAAACAAAATGATGATCTTAAAAAGAAACTTGCTAAAAATAATGAAGCTAAAATGGTAATTTATAATGCTTTGCCACGAAAAGAATACGAAAGAATTTTTATGTGCCAAACCGCAAAAGAAATTTGGGATACTTTGTTAATCACTCATCAAGGTAATAATCAAGTCAAAGCTAACAAAATAGATCTTCTTGTTCAACAATATGAACAATTTACGATTCCGGAAGAGGAATCAATAGATAATGCCTTTGCAAAATTTAACACTATTATTACTAGTCTAAAAGCACTTGATGAAGGTTTTTCTAGCAAGAATTGTGTTAGGAAGTTTCTTAGGGCATTACATCCAAAATGGCGCGCAAAAGTCACGGCGATTGAAGAATCAAAGAATCTAACAACCTTACCTCTTGACGAACTTATTGGAAACTTGAAAGTTTATGAAGAAGTAATAAAGAAAGATTTTGAAACGGTCAAAGGTAAGAAAGAACAAAGTAGATCTCTGGTATTAAAGGTGAAAAAGGAAGTAAGTGATGAAGATAGCTCAAGCTACGATAGTAAAGACGAAAAGGTTATAGGTAAAGGAATTAGGAAAGGAGGAATATATGTAATGAAACTAAGAAATAAACCGAAAGATAAAATATGCCTTGCAACATTAGACGAAAACTCCACATTATGGCATAGGAGATTAGGTCACGCGAATATGCAACTAATTCAATCATTAGCATCTAAAGAGTTAGTTAGAAATCTACCCAAACTTAAATACGACCGACATTTTTATGATGCTTGCAAAATTGGAAAAAAAGCTCATGCAAGTCACAAGGCTAAAAATATAGTTTCAACAACTAGATGTTTAGAACTACTTCACATGGATTTGTTTGGCCCTTTCGCCATACGAAGCTATGGAGGGAATCGTTATACCTTAGTAATCGTAGATGACTATTCTCGATTCACATGGACTAGATTTTTAGCAAATAAAACCAAAGCCTTCGAAAAATTCGAAGTATTTAGCAAAATGATCCAAAACAAATTAGGATGTTTCATTGTATTAATTAGAACGGATCATGGTCGGGAATTTAATAATGAATTACAATTCGGAAACTATTATGATTTAAATGAGATATTTCACAATTTTTCCGCTCCTCGTACACAATTAAATGGGGTAGTAGAAAGGAAAAAACGCACTCTACAAGAAATGAGTAGAACCATGTTAAACAAATAATCCATTCCTCAAAAATTTTGGTGTAATCACCTAGCGAAACCAAAAAATAAAGTTTGTAAAAGCCCAAGAAGTCGAGTCGAAGAAAAATTGGATATAATCAACCCAAACTCAAAAACCAAAATTTATACTTATTAAACAATCCTAAAAATTTATTGGCAAGTGATGATGGATAAAACGTTTTACAAACCTCCTTAAAAACCGGAGTCGGATTTACTAATCCCACATTGAGTCTAAAACCACTCCTCGAGAAGAAGAAATTGTTCATCCTCGTTTCCACAACACCTAACCTAGGAGAGACTAAGGTAGGACTAAATTACTCCTAAAAACTAATCACACAATGTGGAATCATCCACACCAAACTGAGCTTTATCTCATAAGTGAATGAAAGATGTTCACCGTGCATGTGTTCATCAAATGCAAAACATGGTTCGGAAAACAATAACTCGGTCCCACATGAAACGATGGGGACCAAAATGGCTAAATGATCTATCTACCGAGGTTTAATCATCTAACAAGATTCATTTTGCTTTCGGCAAACAAATTGAAGAAATGTATAGGATTTTCATAAATGCTCATCATTAAAGACTTGCTACCTTGAAGTTTTTTATGTAATTTCTCCTTGAAAGCGTTGGTACGTATCCACTCTCTAATTACGTAAATTATAGATTGGTATATGATATACTTAGTATTAATGATAATTAGGAAATATGGTAGTCACTAGAAATGTCATTCGTTGGCTTTCTAGCTTTAAAAGAATTTGTTCATTAGGAACCATTCTTTCACATGGATTATCCATGAACCACTATGAAATGGAAATCTTCTATGGCCACAAACTTACGTAGACGAAGAAAAGTGAGTTAGTGAATAATAATTAACATAGAAGTAGGATTAGTTTTGCATCGATAAAATCTTAAACCACTATGGATGAAACAAACTCCCTTCCACCT
Source organism: Tanacetum coccineum (assembly GCA_026074375.1). NCBI lineage: Eukaryota > Viridiplantae > Streptophyta > Magnoliopsida > Asterales > Asteraceae > Tanacetum > Tanacetum coccineum. The sequence continues at coordinate 8,801 of BQNB010144767.1, forward strand.
CGACGCTCGCCTCAACTACGTCTATCAAAATCGCCTTGTCAAAGTATCAACTCTATTTCGATCTCTCATCTACCACAATATCTACACGTTCCCATTTCAAAACGCATTAATTAATTTCTTTTTCGAAGAAATTAATTTATCATGTTCGCAAAAAGTCTAGTCACCAAATCATCTTTTATATTGACATCTTGATTATCTCGTCTGAAATAGTCAAAGAAACTTTTTAATTAAACAAATAGTTAATTAAAAATTGTCAATATTCATTCTCATAAAAACTGGCCAAAAATCGAAGATTTTTTTTCTCAGAGGGGCGGCCACCTTAAAAATTAGGGACCGGGAACCGTGTACAATTGCGGCCCCCTTAATTAATTAAGGCCTATCTGAAAAAACAAAACACACCTTACAGAAAATCTTTATTGCCAAACACATCATTTTTTCATTCTCTTCTTCTCCTACCCAATTGTGAAAGAACACCATCAGCCATAAATCCTGCATAAAACCAATCTTCAAATCGCCTAATTAACCAAAATTCGCAAGGGGCTTTCACTAACAAGACAATCAACAACATCTACTGTAAGTTTTCCATCATTCTTTTCATTTGATTTCATCCAATTTTGCTCTTAATCAAAATTGGGTGTTCTTTATTATTTTCATAGTTTTTATTTTGGTCTAGGGATTTCATAACTACAATGATACCCGTAGTCATAGGAACACTACAACCTTGATAGGATTGAATCAAAACACTTATTGAGTCAAAATTTTAAGAACATGTATACGTATGAACATATGGCCGAATTTTTGCATTTATGCATTTCTAACTTACACATTGTTGATCAATGCCTAAAACATGTTAAAAACAATCAAGGATGAATTATCTAAACATATACACATCTTTCAAATCAATGAGTAAAATTTTATAAAAATTAAAGGGGTGTTTGGTTCGTTTCTTAGGATCAATTTTTAGAGTCAAAATGACCATCACTATAGTTTTGTCACTTGTATAAACACGTAACAAACTTGTATGAGTTGTCAAGATATATAATTTCAATAGATATTGATATTATCTTATAGATGATTATAAATTTAAAGGGACGTTTGGCTTAACATTTCAAAACATAGTATTGCGTCAAAACAAACACTATTTAACTCTTGTCAAGTCAAAAATAATAAACTTATACTTGTCAAAACAAAATATACACTTAACGCAAAATTTTCAACAAACTTAGACAAATTTTGCATTAATAAGGGAGTGTTTGGGTTATTGTCTTGATGTTGAAATATATAACTAATATATACTCTTCGACATCCTAGATTAAGTCAAAAATAAATTAAGGAACATATGGATCACTTCTTAGGTTTTTACTTTTAGAGTCGAAGTAATTCTTGTCCCACATTTGTCAAAATTTTATTTATTTTCTTTATTATATATTTTTTATTTTACATCTTATGTTGTTGATAACTTGTTTAGGTGACAAAATGCCGAAAGCTACTACCACCGATATATCTCTCACTAAATCCTACATCCCAAAAGTGTCCAAATTCCTGGCATTTCCTCACCATTGCCCAAATTCTACAAAACTATTGAATAAACCGCACAATTCACGAAGGTCCGTGTTGTGTTGATCAAGCCATACTACAAATGCTTCAACATCGAGTGTCTCTTTTACGAAACATTCGCTTCAATTGTCTTTGTTTCAAACTTCAAAGAACCGATTATTCGTAAGATTTATTTCTAGATTCTATAGCTAAGTGACGGTAAAAACAGACCGAATATGGCTATCTTGTTATCTCTTTTATGATTCAACACGAATTCATAACTCTTACTCTCGCTCAATTCGGTCAAATCCTCAAAATTCCATACAATGGTCAAGCCGTTTTTACAAACAAATGGGACCTTGCATCTCTTGAGTATTCTCAAGAAACCAAGGGACCATATTGCACCGAACTTCCTACTCCCGACGGGAATTCGTCGACTTCTAGAATTGGAACGTGTCATGGTAGACCGTTCTACCATTCAAAAGTTACGGTTTCTCCAATCCAAATTTAAATTCTCACTAAGAATTAGCCCCGACATGAGCAATGGGAAAAGAGCGGGAAGAGCTCATTAGAGAAAATGTGTTCGGACTAGGAGGACATCGGGATCATCTTCCCGCTTGTCTTGCTCACATGTTGTATTGTGTTGTTGCCGAAGAACAATACAATCTTGCTTATTTTTTTGTCAAAAGAATCCAATGTGCTAGATATACTCCAACCGCTAATCTTCCGTATGGCATGTTTCTTACTCGTCTTTATCGACACGTCATGGAAACATATCCTCATCTTGACAATGGCATTTATGACATTGTTGATCGAGTCATGCGTCCTCTTGCCCTAAACAAACTCGACGACCTCGAAGTGATCGTGGCAAGGCACGTCATTCCGTATCTTCTTCATCTTTTCATCATCAAGGCACGTTATCTCATCAACACGATGATGATTATGATGATGATAATGTCCAAACTTCTCGTGCAAGTACTCCATCACCTACCACCTACCTTAACTCTCTTGATCCTCTCAACTACCAAAACTACCAAATGCCTTCCGCTTCCGAACAAACCGATGAAACTCTCTTTGAACGACAAACCGTATTGCTCAATCAAACGCAACAAATTGAGGTTTCAAATCATTTGGAAAGGCACTAAAAGGAGTGTTTAGCAAGAAGAAGAAATGAAGACATAGGATTGAAGTGAGCTAGATGGTTAAGTGTAGTTTAAGACAACTTTTAACTTCATTATGTGTATGTTATTAACAACTTGTGCGGTGATCATCCGATGTATTCGAAAAGACTTATATGTTGGTTATTTTTAGGTACTTGTTTGCTATGATGACTTAAACATTTCGTTGTTTTATTAAATCAACTAGTTGTGCCACTTGGGTTTCATAATTTAATGTGTTTACTACATGTTATATGATTAAATATGCTTATAAAACTCAATAGGGCTTGCTAAAACAGAAATACTCTCACAAAAATTCTAAGAAAAATTATTTTTTTGTGAAAAATGGAAGCCAACAGAGGGCTGCCCCCTTAATTCATAACGGGTGGCCCCCTTATCTTTAAGGGATCTGCCCCCTACATATAAAGGGACCGCCCTAGTAAAATTCACGGGTAAAACCAGTAATTCTTGCTTTTGTGACCCTCTTTTTACATAGTCTCAGCTATCTTTGCCAGATAGCTCTGAACACAATTTGAACAACCTAGAACTAGTTTTTCAAATTAATTCCATTTCAATCCAATCACTTCCATAATTCCCTTCTAAAGTGAATCATCACCAACACATCATCTACTGTAGGTCCCTTATATAACCTTTCCACAACGAAAATAAGCAAACTCGAATAAGCCCCTCAAATACGCTCTAATTAAGCCGGACAAGAGAAAGAAAGAAAAAGAGAAGAGAGATAGAAACTTGGAAACTTAGATTAGAAAGAGAAAGGTGAGTTACAAGTGTGAGAAAAATGCAACCAACACCTTCTCCATGTGTGGAGAGGGTTTCTTTTTATACCCAAGCTTCTATTAGGCAATAGGCTTTTTGTAACCTGGGCGGGCTTGCTAAACTTAGCTTTGAGCCCAGAAAACGGACAATAAAGATATAATCCAAGCCCGCTAACCCGACAAGCCTATTACAATACAAGACCTAGTTTGACTTCTTAAGACCGATAACATGTCTGTTTGACTTAATAAAATAAAGCTAACAATCTCCCCTATGTAGAGGTCTTCTTTCTTCAAACTCTCTGTACCACGACGAACATTCTTATAGGAGTTTGGCTTTGTTTTTTCATTGTCTCCCTCTTACGTTGAGATATGTACTTTTGACGTTTATGCTTGCCTTGTTTTTGGTCTTGTCTTGTTTGAAATGCTTTGTTCATTCATGCTTGTGAACTTGATCTTGAGCCTTTATCTTGACTTTGTGTTCTTGAATCGTTTCTGCATCATCTCTTGGGGGGACTGAATCCTATCTTGATTTGGCTTCCTTGAACTTGACTTGTCTCTTGACCAACATGCTCATACTTGTTACATTCTTGTATGACATATGTGATTATAAGTCTAACAATCTTCCCCAAATAGACTATTCTTTATTTGACTTTGAGGCTCTTTGATGGTGGGGAAGTTTAGAATCAACGATCTTGATGTTGAGCGATTGTCTTTGAAAGCTTGAGTATGAGCATGTGGTTTATGAATCCGACTTCGCTGGAATGAGGCTGCGACACCATCGTCTAAACCTAAAATAAGATAGTTAGAAATAAAAGATGAATATGGCATTGTCATTTATCTTAAGTTCGGTTGCATTAACCTCCGGTTTCCCGTTTTATAGTATAAATACTATACCTATGATCAGGTAGATTCAAAGAATATCCTTGACAAGGTTTCCAGCTCAAAGCGTAGGATCTTCTAACATAGATGTATTAGATTCACCATGCTTGCTAGTTCTTATTACTGGAACGTCTCAAAAGACAACACATAAAGCGTGAATCAGATATTACTATCTTACAGATTTAGTCGTCAATTCATTCACTTGACCAAAAATGATTCCATTTATCAACAAGTTTGATTCATATAGAATCTTGCAAGTCACCTACCAAGAGCTTGTTTGATGTTGGCTCAAGCAGGATTTCCATCTTCACTGTGAATACTTAAGTATCACTCAGATGTTCTGGCAAGATCTCAAGGATAATGCGTAGGACTCTTTGTTACAGCTTATGAACTTTATGGTGTTCAACAAGTGTATTTTGACATTGTGTCCTAATGAGATTTATAATTTGATCTATTCTGGCTCTAGACTCGATTTGTGCACTTTGGTTTTAGTAATCGGAGGTTGGAGCAGTTTGCCACCTATTCAATATCAATAATCTCGGAGTGAGATGTCAATAGATAACGTGTGTATCTCCGTGACAAATGAGAAAAGTTTCTTTTTAGAGAAACTCGAATGGCTGGGAAGGGTTGTGCAATGCATCACTAGGTCCATTACGGCTCTCTTCAATACCAACAATCATCTTTGTGATTTTGGTAGATTATTTATTGACCGGTTTCTTCCTAAGTTGTGTTTGGAGGGCTGCTTTTTTTACCCTTTATCCATACATTTCTTTTTCATTCTTCAACCCCTTCAATGCTTACCAAGACGTCATTACTAACACCTTGTTGTGATTGTTCCAGTGTTAGCTCAATCTTAGTCGGCATTCTTCCTTTATTCACATTCATCTCCAATCATACCTAAGGACTGCTATTTCTAACTATGGATTTTCCTTAGGTAGATCCCTCTGGTTCTGGTTGGATCATAGGACTTATACCTAACCTTAACCGCCTTATGACTTCATTGACGTCGTGAGATTACTTGGTTGTTAGGTATAGAGATCGAACCATAAAAACCTATTTCTGACATTTTGAAATACTCCCCCTACACATGTGCACCAAGATTCAAAATTGTTTTGCACATGAAGGAAAGAGTTGCACTTAGAGTCTTAAAGATCACATTCTTCTATATCATATTTTAATCACATTTTCTCCCCTTATTTTAAATAATAAAACACTTAGTATTTGAAATACCAATTGATTAAAATTTGACATGAAAAATTCCATGGGGAGAAAAATTATACCACGATATTGCATGAATTCATTTTTCAGATTGCTCCCCTTTAACAGTTTATGTGGGATACCAAGATTTATTACAACTTGACATTAGAATGAAAAAATGATATGACACCACACAATGTTAAAGACGGAGTGAGATGCCTTAGTGAACAATGTATATTATTAATTGACATTAAGTTTCCACATTTTAATTTCACAAAATGTGTTTGGATACATAAAATTGACATTTATGAGATGTACCCAACACATTAAAAGGCTTTGTTTTAAAAAGCTCCCCCTCAGAAATTGATTCACATAAAATGACATTCTACGTACTACAATTCTTTGAAAATTATTCGAGGAAGGGAGTGTTGAACACACAATTTTAACAAATACCACTTTTTATGGAAAAATACCACAAATTATATTGTAAACAATTTGACATTGAAAGTTCTTTTCAAAAAATTGTGTTCAATGTTTTGAAAACACATGATAGAATACTTCTCTTCTATTTTTAGAGCTAGCGTACTGAAGCGTACACTTCCCTATTACATTCAGGTCCGAGTTATGCACTGAAATGTACATAAGTCATAAAGAAAATTTAGAAATGACATGTTTTGAAAGCATTTGAAACTCTTGCTCGAACTTCATTTACACGCCCGTGTCGATGTTAATCAACATTTCTAGGTACGTAAATGTTATCGATTCCAAGAGACATGTCGAGAAGATTCTTTTTGGTATTTTTGAAAATTTTTTGATTTTATATTTTGTTTTTATAGATTTTAAATTTTTCTATTTTCTTTTTATAGGTTTTATATTTTTGTATTTTGTTTTTCAAAAATATTTATAAATCAAAATAAAGAGAAAAGTAAAAAATAAAAAAATAAAAAGTATATACACGTCGAATTTTCCATCAGCCGTGACAGTTGTTGCTAGAGTTAAAGTAGATGAAGTTGAATTTGGTTGTTGTTGACGTTTATCAGATGCATCAGCAGTAGTAACAGTGGAAGACTTTAAAACAACTTTATTTTCTCCATTGAAATATTCATCGAACATCGGACTAAATAGCAAATCCAGCTCATTTGACGTTGTTACTGTCTCAGCTGTCTAAGGAACATTTTCTTGACTTTGGGGACCAGGACTTAAACTGTTAAGTTCAAGTGCCATTTGACATTGAGGTTCGAGGCTTGAATTGTTATGTTCAAACGTCGTTTTTCTGTATCATCATTTGTGAATCCACTTTGACAATGGTTTCTGAGATATCAGCTTTTTCAGCAACCATACTTTGAGATTTTCCTTGTTGACATTACATAAGGTACCTGCACTTAAATCAAGACTTTGTTCCTTCTGAACATTGATTGGTGTACCTGCACTTACATCTAGAGTAGGGCTGGCAATTTTTGACCCGACACAAAACCCGACCTGAAACCGACATGAAAATTAACAGGTTTGGGTTGAGTTTAAAAGATTTTGGGTCGGGTTTGGGTCGACCCATCTGACCTGTTTATTAAATAGGTCAGGTTCGGGTTTGGAATAAATTAAGTGGGTCGACCCGCCAACCCGTTTAAGATTTTTTCTTAAATTAAAAATTATTTATATATAATTATATGTGTGAAATGGGTTAAACGAGTCAATCCGTAAACCCATGTAACCTGTTTAACCCATGTAATGTGCCAACTTTTGTATATAAAACGGGTTAAAAAGGTCAACCCGAAACTTGTTTAACCTATTCAAACTGTGTAACCTATTTAACCAGCCCAAGTATATATACGGGTTAAATGGGTCATGTTTGGGTTATGTGTAAATAGGTTAGGGTTGACAAAGCTGACCCGATTATTTAAATGGGTCAGGTTCGGGTTAGGGTTTTCTGACCCGCCAACCTGTCAACCCGAACCCGCCAACCCGAACCCGACACGAATGCCACCCTTAATCCAGAGTTTGTTTGCATTCATGAATATTAGGGATATCTACATTTGAACCATGTGGGGGTTCACTGTCAACCTTTCTTGTGCAAGAAGCGTGTATGTTTCTCGTAGGAACCCACCTAAGACCAACAGTTTTAAAGATTTTGCCCATGGGTTTCCTCTTAAGATCAGATCTAGGAGATGTTTTCTCATACACAGTAAAAGTATTATTAGGAGAAAACCTATGTCCTGTGATGATCTGCCTACCAGGTTTCTGAGTATGACTCTTTTGATCTACGAGTTTGTTACTGTTTCTGGTCTTATGGGATTGAATCTTAGCACGTGAATTCACTTCCTTCAGGAGTTTTGCTATACAAGCATCATGATTTGCATTAAAGACACACTTATGACATGTAGAATAAATAAAGTGTTTGGAATCTAAGAAAGAACTAGAACTCTTAGAGTGATCTGCTTTGGGCACAACCTTTATTGTTACGCAACTAC
>BQNB010144768.1:0-16810 GCA_026074375.1 Tanacetum coccineum
GACGAGGCTATATGATTAAAAGTATTAGGGTTACCTTTTAAAACCGAAGCAAATGAAGAAGCCCCATTAGCAGCAGGTCTAGTTGAAATATTTGGCCGAGAGGAGTGGATTGGAGGACGATCAAACCGAGCAACATTTGCGTGTAAATGCATGCGGCCAATCCATAAAGTGCACAGGTTACCCACAAGTCGATCAACATTATCAACCTTAATAAATCGAACAAACGCAAACCTTTTCCCCGCTTTCGATTTGCGATCAGGAATGAAAACATCAACAACAGTCCCATAACCTTTACACACCTCCCATAGATCTTTAGATGTAGTGTTGTCCGGGAAATTCGTAACAAAAATAGATTTGGAGATCAACCGTGTGTGGTCGACGTTACTGCGAGCCCTAGCCGCCATAAGAAAAAAGGAAAATTATCTTGAAACCAATGGAACAGTAATCGAACACCCAAAAACCTAATGATTATGTCGAATCAAATAAAGAACAATTAAGGACCCGATCAAAAAGAACCAACCCTAAAAACTCAAAAATCAAATGAATGATATTCAATCAGAATTAGAGGATCGAAAAATCCGAAACCCTAACCCTAAAAAATACGTCGAATCTGATCTATGAATTAAGGGAGCATTAATCAAGATTAGATAACTTAAATCGAGCGTTATTTGATGAATGATAATCAAACAGGCTAAAGAAGATCGATCAAATAAAGAGACATGATTTTTTTCTTAAATCTTTAATTTTTTATTCTCATTTTTTTTTATCTTTATATTATAAGTCAAGTCATTAATCCTCTTATGTTTTCCTTCTTTGATCTTCATATTATAAAAATAAGAATATGAAGACAGCATTACGATTATAAATGCTCTTATGTTTTCCTTCTTTGATCTTTATATTATAAGTCAAGTCATTAATGCTCTAATGTTTTCCTTCTTTGATCTTCATATTGGCTTGTGTTATACGTACCCCGGAACACCATTTGTACCTCCCCTGTTTTTCCGGGTTTTTTTTCGTCTTTTTATTTTATTTTTAATTTTTCTTATATTATAAAACTGTGAAACTGAAAGCGCGGAATAAAAATTATAAAGTTTAACGAGTCAAAAGTATGAAACTGTCAAAAAATACGGAACAGGGCAGGGGGTACCAATAGTAGCACCCCTTCATATTATAAGTCAAGTCATTGAATAGCTTCATACTATGATAAGACTTCATATACCGGATGTACCTCTATATATGATGTCACTGAAGTCGCAATATGTTGCCAAAATACAATGCAAGTATGTCAAAGCTAATCGATTGTATTAATCATGGAAGTTAACAAACTAGCGATCATCTCAAAAGCACATTAATGAACAAGCATACCGACATTTATTTATGTGCCTCGTCTTTTAGAAACCTATGCACCAAGATGGGCACATTGATCTTTTACATACAAACCCAGCAACAAACCTCGCTACAAGATGATAAAAAGTGAAAAAAATAGACATAAAATCATCCAGAAATTACATTGTGAAGTCTTCGAAGATTTTTCATGTTAATCACTCCACTCGACTCTCTACTATGAATAATCAAACTTTATGTAATCTTATTCTTCATAGCTTTCACCACCCTGCCCTCTTCCCCTCGCCGCATCCTCGGCCTCTCTCTGTCGTCGTGCCATCTCTTCTTCTTCCCTACTAGCTGCCTCTCCTTCCCCTCCACCTCTCCGTCCTCCTCCACCTCTACCACCACCACCACCACGTGCAGCCTCCTCTTCTTGCTGACGTCTCCTAGCCTCATCTCCTTGTTGTCGTTGTTGCCTAGCAGCCTCCTCCTCCCGTCTCCTAGCTTCTTGTTGTTGTCTGGCGGCCTCCTCTTCCTGTTGTTGTTGTTGTCTCCTAGCGGCTTCTTCTTGTTGCCGTTGTTGCTCTTGTCTAGCGGCTTCCTCCTCTTGTTGTCTTCTCCTGGCGGCCTCATCATCTTGTTGTCTCTGCCTAGCCGCCTCTTCTTCCGCTTGTCTAGCTACCTCCTCCTCTTGTTGGCGGCGCCTTGCAGCCGCTTCCTCTTCTTGTTGGCGGCGCCTTGCGGCTGCCTCCTCTTCTTGTCTAGCAGCCTCTTCCTCTTCTTGTTGTCTTCTCCTAGCAGCCTCCTCTTCTTGCCTAGCCTCTTCTTCGTGCCGCCTCTTGGCTTCTTGTTCTTGCCTAGCGGCTTCCTCTTCTTCTCTTTGTTTCCTAGCCTCTTCCTCTTCTTCTTGCCTCCTTTTTTCCTCTTCCCTTTGCTTAGCTTCTTCCTCTTCTTTTTTACGTGCTTCCTCTTGCTCTCTTTTCGCTTCTTCTTCTTGTCGCTTAGCTTCCTCTTCTTCTTCTTTCTTTCTTTTTTCCTCTTCCCTTTTCTTAGCTTCTTCCTCTTCTTTCTTTCTAGCCTCTTCGTCCTTCCTCTTCGCTTCCTCCTCCTCCCTCTTCCTTGCTGCCTCTTCTTCCCTTTGAATCTCTTCTTCCATTAACCTTTCCTCTTCCTCCGCACACGACGTGCATTGCAATATGATCGCTTCTCTCTGGGCCGATAAGATCTTATCCATTGTGGTATTACTCACCCCCAAAGAAGCCGCCATCACGTTTTTATCCAATGCTTGGAAAACAGATGCTGTACCAACCAGGTATTGCGGATGGTTATTTTTTTGTGTAGTTGTGAATCCCACGAAAACAAATGACCCGTTGTTGAAGGAGATCTGAGCCATTGGATGGTATCTCGGCACTACGAAGACATCACCTTCTTCTACTCTAAACCTCGAGTTTTTACATTCTGTTTCATCAAGCGTACTGGGACACACCACATGAACCATCCCTCGTCCATTCAACACCACCGCGATCTCTGCTGTCATTGGGTTCCAGTGTGGTCCCATCATAGACCCCTAATGTCGTTATTACAACCCCAGTTAGATATTTTGAATTTGATTAATAACTTATCATAACTAAACAAACTACATTTCGCTTATAAACTACTGACCTTTGTTAAATTAACCATGAAGATACCAAAATCAGAGTCCTTTAAAGCGTCCAATTGCTTGCTAGTGACAACCAGACTCCAACCGTTGCAATTCTCGACATCATGCTTTGCATCTAGGATGTTATACGCCTTGTCTTTTTTCTTTTTATCCTTTTTATTCACATCAATCATACCATTAATCATGCCGTTCTTCATACGACCCATAAAGGCGATCACGATTCTATAATGAACATCCAATAAGTTCTCCACCTTTCCCATTCCGTGCACAATCAGTGGTTGTCTTTCACTACTTTTTAACTCTTGTATCACTCCCTCATCAACCTGAATCACAAAAACAAATCATTTAGTTTTTGTAAGAAAAAATTTCTCTTTATCCTGATCCTGCTTTTACTAAGTCGTTTTGTCGGGTCATTCAATACATGAAAAACACTACTTTCGAAAGACAGTTTCTTACATTAAGTGCTGCTTGAAGGACTATGTTGTCGAACCCAAGCACTAAATCACGAACACTGGAATACGCCCCATAAGTTGATCCTTCCTGCATCCGTTAAACCAAATATCAAATTTTATGTTAATTAAATGTGTCATTTCTATCTGGTGTTTTTAAGTTTGTATTCATACTCTTATCTCCTCCCTGGAGTATGAGAAAATGGCGTTAATTCGAAGCTTCCGGCGATCAGATTCTAAATTGCTTTGTATGTAGAAGAAAGATCCAGTGGTCAAGAGGTAAACATCACCGGTTTGCAAATCCACTTGCCGCAGCTTATCGTCGTCTTTCCTAAGATCAACCCAACTGAGAGTTCCACTTCCTGGTTAAATGAATCAATTATAAGTTGGAACACAATTGACACTGATGTTTTAAGAACATTTGGATACAAAAGTTGTACTGTAAAGCTAACTAATGCATGGTACTAAAATGAAAACCAGCCACACCAAAATGTATTGTTCTTTGCATTTTAGTATTTTATCAAATGCTAACATTTTTTAGTGTATATATTATGTTGTCAAAAAGATGCATTTATGTGTAAAATGTGCCAGAAAAAGATTACCTAATTCCATCTTTAAATATTTGTGTTAGTGTAAGGTTCTAAACAAGCGATGTGCAGTTTTTTTTTTCCTTCTAACTCACTATCTGGTAATTACGTATACATTTTTACACTATTATTAGCAAACTAGGCGATTCAAAACCCTTAATCACCAAACTGCAAACTTAAAAAATTACAGCTACAAATGTAAGGTCATTAATACAATAGTGTCATGCATTATAATGCAAGGTCATTAAAATTACAAATGTCATGCATTATAATACAATAGTGTCCTGCATTACAAATGTAAGGTCATTAAAAAATTACAGCTACAATTTTGATGTAACATTACCCAAAATAACTCCATTATAATGCAAGGTCATTAATACAATAGTGTCATGCATGATCAAAGTATTTAGGCATGTTACGTCAACTAAAAAAACATGAGTGTTGCATTCAATCATCTTATCTATAACTAATGGATTTATAATATTTGTACACAATCATCAAATTGGAAATTAAACACAATAACCTATGATATATATTTAGCCCACAAAAATATGTAAATATATAGTAAAAATTTGGCCCAATTTATTAAAAAAAGAAGGTACCTGACTGAACATAGAAAACCATATCAGAATGAAGATGAACAGGTAGAAAAAGAGAGTTAGGTTCCATAGTAATAAACTGAAGATGGTAAAAACCATCTTTACCATCACTCACTTTCACACTAGATATCTCCCCATACTCCGCAGTGACCACATCCATTCTGTCATCTTTTTTCACCACCGTCCCATGCTTCCCTGCAGGCACCACCACTGGTACACCACCACCACCACCTTCCTCATCACCATGCAAACTTAAAGATGCAAAAAAGCATGCATACAGTACAAGAACAGTAATAGTAAGAGAAGTGTTTCTCATTGCAACTGATCACCTAGTGTGTTGATGTGTTTGTGTGATGATATTTGGTTTGGTTTTATTGAATGGGGTGTGTGATGTGGCGGTTGGGTATTGGACACGTGGATGAATGAGTAGGATACGTGGCAGAGATGTGGTTTGAGGCATTGACTGTCTTGTTGTTGGGTTTACATGCACTGGTTGTCCCGTATACCAAATTAGTGTTCAACGAATCATACATATCTAGTTATCTTGTTTCTTTTCCTTTTTTCCTTGTGTAGATTTTTCGTATCTTATTAAATAGAACTCTTGTTTTTTTATCGATTATTTTTTGAGTTGATTTTAATGCGATTACCTCAAAGCTATGTACATTAAAAAGTCGATAAAAATAAAAAACTTAAAAAGTGTTCTCAATAATTACATTTACAACTAAATCTCTCCAAAGTCCAAACACATTCAATATTAAATCAAGAGTAAATTGTCAAAATCGTCCTTGTGGTTTATATTACATGTTTCGTTTGTATAGTTTGGAAATTGCAAACGCCGTTTTTGTGGGGAAACCTTGAATCCAGTTTTCGTCCTTGGTCAAATGAAATGACCAATATACCCTTATGTTCCATGTTTCTTATTTTTTCCTATAATTTCTGTTAAAAAAATACATTTATAAAACCTAACTTATTTATCATCATTATCATCTTCTTCAACCCATCCTCATCCACAACCACCACCATCATCATCTTCAACATCACACCTATTCACCTCAACCCAAAATTAACCAAACAAGGCATCACAACCTAATTTCCCTATCTAGAATTACATTAAATCCATACAATATCTACTATTAACTCTAATTTTTTTTTAATAATCTTTCTTTTTTTCTTCCAGATTTACATAAAACATGGTATACAAACACATTTTCTAGAACCACAATTAAAACGTGGCCCCAAATTAAGATATTTACTCGATCTAAAAACACAAATAAGATTGACATATATAAAAACACATTTTTTAAAACACATTTTCTAAAAACACAATTAGCATTAATAAATGGATCCAAATTAAGAAGTGTGTTTTTATAATTAAGATCTCTCAAACATGATCTTTCTTGTGGGGTTTTGAAAGAGACGTGCGGCGGGCCGGAGCAGTGAGCAGCGGCGGCGAGCCGGAGCAGTGAACAGCGGCGGCGAGCCAGAGCAGTGAACAGCGGCGGCGATTTCATTTTGTTTTATATTAAGTTGTGGCTGTTAATTTTAAAGGTGGTTATGAAATGGGTTTTTTTGTTGAAGATGATGAGATTGATGGTTGTGGGGTGATGGCTGAAGATGATGATGATGGTGATGGTGAATAATTCATGTTGTATAAACTATGGGTTAAAGATAATTAACTAGGAGTTTAGATTTTATTGTTGAATTTGTTAAAAGAGAGTTTGTGTTTGTTTAGTTATCAATATGGATATTTTATGAATAGAGGATGAAGATGATGAGATTTAGTTTAAAAAGAAATTAAAAATCAAATGATAAAATAAAAAAGAGGAACAGAAAGAGGAACAGAAGGGTATTTCCTAGGATGCACGGAAACTCCGCCGAGATGCCGTTTGACGTTTCCGAAACGCGGGGAAACGGGGAAACGCGGGGAAACGCCGGGGAAACGTCCCCAAGAAAAGGGGAAACGTTTCTAAAATAGTGGTACGCGAATCATTATATGGGAAACGTTTGGGGAAACGTTTCCGGCCCAAAAACCCACGTTTCCTATGGCCCATTAACTAAAAACCTTTTATTTTAAAAAACCTACGTAATTAAAACCCTTTAGAACTCAAAAGTCACGTTTCTTCATCTTGTCAAACCTCCAGAACTTGTAAACCCATTCTGTACTGTAGTCGAGATACAATCAACATCAACAGGTGAGTAAAAATCAATCATCAGCTCTTTATTGTCTTTTATATGATGTTTATCTTTTATATGATGTTTATCTTTTAAATGATGTTTACCTTTTATAGAATTATGAATTATCAATGATGGAAATAATAAGGCTTGATCTTTTATTCTTTTATACGATGTTTAATTGTTTATACTTTATATCAGAATCAATATCAGGATCTTTTATATGAGTTTAAATAATAAGGCCTAACCTTAGGCATATAACTTATAAGTTATAGACATTATCACTATATGTCTAGATATTCTATATCAGACATTCAAAAGCCAAACCAATTATAATTAAAGTTCTATAATCCTTGGGTACCTTGTGCTACTTGTATATTAGTGTTATGACTTATTACAGAATAATATGTTGTTAAATTTAGCCAAGCTAAAGTATCAACAAGCAACCCCAAAGCAACCCAATTATAAGTTTATAACCATAGCTACTGTTGTATAAGCTTCTAATTTGTGTAGCATGACTAATAATTCTGTGTTTTAGGTTTCTTATTTGTGTAAGCATGACTTCAAATCCTGGTACAAGTAGTAGTGAAAGTGTTTCCTCGTCACAAAGCACCGACAAAGCACCGTTATGGGATTATGTTACTAGAGTTTCTAAGGCAGTTGAGAAGGGAGGTACATGGAAGTTTACTTGTAATTTTTGTGAAGAGACAAAACAAGGGAGTTACTCTAGGGTGAGAGCTCATTTGCTTCAAATTTCTAAGCAGGGAATTGCTACCTGTAAAAGAGTCACACCAACAGCTTTGATTGAGATGAAAAAGAAAGAAAAAGAATATGAAGATGCTAAGTCTAATTCAGCCCCTAAAGATGTTCCTTTACCTTGTCGCGGACCAGATTTGGAAAACACGTTTAAGAAGAGAAAAACAAGCTCCTCTCCATTGGTTAGAGCTTTTGATGTTGATACTAGAACTCAACTTGACCAAGAAATTGCTCGTATGTTTTTTACTGGTGGGTTGCCATTTAATCTTGCAAGAAATCCATACTACTTGAGAGCTTTTACATTTGCAGCAAATCAAAATTTGGGTGGTTATGTTCCTCCAGGATACAACAAATTAAGAACTACCTTACTTCAACAAGAAAAAGCTAATGTTGAGAGATTATTAAAACCGATCAAAGAAACATGGCGAGAGAAAGGGGTGACGATTGTGACAGATGGATGGAGCGACCCACATAGAAGACCAATCATTAATTTTATGGCAACTTCTGAAAATGGTCCTATGTTTATTAAAGCGATCAACTGCATGGGGGAATTCATTGCTAACTTAATGAAAGAAGTCATAGATGAGATTAGACATCAAAACGTGGTTCAAATTATTACTGATAATGCAGCGAATTGTAAAGGTGCTCGGGAAATAATCGAAGGTCTTTACCCAGAAATCTATTGGACACCATGCGTGGTTCATACTCTCAATCTTGCCCTTAAAAATATTTGTCCCGCTAAAAATACCGAAAGTAATTTTGAAGTGTATGATGAATGTCACTGGATCACCGAAGTCTATGGAGATGCGATGCACGTAAAAAATTTCATTATGAATCATACCATGAGATTATCCATGTATAATAAGTTCAGTTCTCTTAAGTTACTTTTTGTGGCGGACACTCGCTTTGCATCGACTATTGTGATGCTGAAGAGGTTTAAGCTAATTAGACATGCACTAGAGACTATGGTAATGAGTGAAGAGTGGGCATCTTATCGAGAAGACGACCAAGAAAAGGCTCGATTTGTCAGAGATAAGGTGTTAAATGAGTATTGGTGGGATCAAGTGACTTGCATTCTTAATTTTACCGCACCAATATATGATATGGTACGAGCTTGTGATACCGATAGACCGTGCCTTCATTTGGTTTATGAAATGTGGGATTCCATGGTTGAGAAAGTGAAGGTTGAAATTTACAAGCACGAAGGCAAATCTCCTGAGATGTCCAGTTCTTTCTATCAGGTGGTGTATGATATTCTTGTGGCTCGATGGACAAAGAGTTCGACACCACTTCATTGTTTAGCTCATTTTTTAAACCCGAGGTAATGCTTGTTTGATTTGACATTCATTCATAAAATATATAGTTTCTTTTTTTGTTCATAATGCTTATCTTATTTATATGTTTCTTATAGGTTTTATAGTGATGATTGGCTTAGTGAGGATCCCCTTAGAGTCCCTCCTCATAAAGATGGGGAAATATCTCATGAAAGAATGAAATGTTTTCGAAGACTCTACCCAAATGAAGATGATTATGATAAAGTTTTAGAAGAATTTGCTGATTTCTCGCTTAAGGCAGGGCCTTTTTCTGATGTTGAGTCTCTTTTTAAGAGGGGAACTACAAATGCTAAACGTTGGTGGGCTAACTTTGGAGCAAAAACACCTTTGCTGCAGTCATTGGCTTTTAGAGTTCTTGGTCAGCCAACATCGTCATCTTGTTGTGAATGCAATTGGAGCACTTACTCTTTTATTCACTCATTGAGAAGAAACAAGTTGTCTCTTAAGCGTGCCGAGGATTTGGTATTTATCCACAATAATCTACGTCTTTTGTCACGTAGCACTGATAAATATAATGAAGAGAAAACCATGATGTGGGATGTTGGTGGAGATGACTTTGGTACATTGGAGGATACAGGATTTCTAGAGTTTGCGAGTCTCTCACTTGATGAAGCAGAATTGGAGAGAGTTTTTTTCTTCGAGGATACGACAACTAATTGATGTTTTTTTACTTAAATGTTTTTTGGGAAGACATTTTGATGTTTAAGAGTTTTTAATCGATGATTGTGAGTAATATTTGTTTGGAATTTTAAATGTTTTGCAATATTTTTTTGGATGACAATTTGCCATATACTAAAATATTATAAAACACATAGACGTTTCCCCGCCGTACCCGTTTCTTGAATTTTAGAATGTTGCCGTTTCCCCGTACCCGTACCCGTACCCGTCCCCGTCCCCGTTTCCGTCCCCGTGCAACTTAGGGTATTTCAGTTATTTCAGTTTGCTAAGGACGAAAACTGGATTCGAGGTTTTTCCATAAGGACGCCGCCTGCAATTTTCGAACCATACGAACGAAACATGCAATTTGGTCAAACCATAAGGACGATTTTTGCAATTTACTCTTAAATCAATAAACATATATTCACTTTTTCCATTTGACCACAGGTAAAAATGTCATTTGATCCGTTTTTGCATTTCGCCATTAAACTTCAAACGCACATAACTCTTAAACGATAAACATTTACCAAAAATCAATTTCACCATCATTTCCATAATTTAATTCTCTTAAATTTGTTATGAAATTTGATATATATAAATCACGACTTTTTTTAAGATTATGAGCGTGTCATGATTTTTTGAAATTTTCAGCATCTTCGGCCTTAATTTTGTCTAGCTTAAACGCCGAATTACGAAAAACTTAACACATGAAAGTTTTTTTTATTTGTTGTCATTCTTTAACTAGAAATTTGAATCACTCAAATCCGATATGAGAGACATATTGCATTTTAAAAATGATGTTTTAAACATATTTAGTGCACAAAAGGTGTTTGATAAAATGTCTAAGAGGGTTTATAAAAGTTCATTTAAATGCACTAATTGGTGTGCCATAATACATTTTTAGTTATTTTTGGTTATTTGATGAATTGATAAACATTATGAACAAGACTAATTGATGAAAACTAACTGATAAAAAGACTTTTTATTGATGAATAACACTTATTATTGATGAACAAATTTTTTTTATTAATGAGCAACATGTAGATTGATGTTGTCTTGTTCACCAGTTAGTGTTGTTCATTTGTTCGTCAACAAAGCTGATGAACAAGGCTAACTGATGAACACTTATGAACCACATGTAAATTAATGTTGTCTTGTTCTTCAGTTAGTCTTGTTCATCAGTTAATCTTGTTCATCAGAGAGTGTTGTTCATCAGTTCATCAACAAGACTGATGAACTGATGAACAAGACTAACCGATGAACACTTATGAACAACATGTAGATTGGTGTTGTCTTGTTCATCAGTTAGTATTGTTTATCAGTTAGTGTTGTTCATCAGTTCATCAACAAGACCGATGATCAAGAATAATTGATAAACACATAAACAACATGTAGATTAATGTTGTCTTATTCATCAGTTAGTTTTGTTCATTAGTTAGTCTTGTTTATCAGTTAGTGTTATTCATCAATTCATCAGTCTTAATTCATGTTCATCATTATCCATCATAATTCATGTTGTTCATAAGCCATATTTTTCATCATCAAATATGACTTAAAATCATCCTTAACATGTGATATCTCACTTATATGACATCGGATTTGAGTGATTTAAAAACATGAGTAAAGATTGACCTAAAATCTATAACATTTATGCTTTACATTTTTTTTCTAATGTGTATTTAATATTAGTCAAATTTATGGTTAAAAACGTAATGCGTACATTTTTGTACCAAATTAAAAAAAATCACTTTTTGAATCTGTTAGGAATAAAAAAGTGTTTATTATTCTCTAAGATTTGGTTTAGTATTATTAAGTACTTTTAGTTTTATTTATTATGTAATAAGTGATATTCTTTTTTTGGGTAAAGGGGAATGAGTACCCCGGTAAAATAATAATAAGTGATATTTGGTCAACATAAAGTAACATTGACCAAATCGCCAATTAGAAAAGTAGGGTAGAAAATTAGTATAAATACTAGACTAAACACTTAGTTTAGAAGCTTTTGACATTTTGTAATCCTTCCCTTCCCTCCTTTATCTCTTTTATTGAACATTTAAAAAGTGATAAAAACCTCTCTAGTCTTCCTCTCTTATGCTTAGACCTTTCTCATATGATACATGATGCAAATATAATGTTTGACAAGTGGTATCTATCACCGAAAAAGATCTAGATTGTGATTTTGTAAATCAAACGAGCCTAAAAAGTGATTATTTTGATCTTAGAAGCTTTCGGTAAGTAATATCGTGTAAGTTTCATATTCATTTAGTGATAATTTTACTATTTGACATAAATTTGATCAAAAATGCATTCATTTTACTTTCTAAACGTCGAATACTAGATGTTATTGCTTAGATTACGAGAGTTATACGATTAGATTCAAATCAGATTGAAAAATATATGTTTTTAAGAGGTTTCGAAACACTTTTATAAGCTTTCGGTAACTGTTTTACACGTTTTTGAACTTTCGAAAAACTTCTTAAAGCTTTCGGTAACCGTTTTTAACATAGTTAAGCACCTTCGTAAAACTGCTATAGGACTTTCGCTAACTGTTTTTTACGTAGTACATATACTTTCGGAAAATAGCAATCATTTTTTATCAATTAGAAATAGGATTCTTAGTATTTGAATAGTTGATACAAGATAAATATACTTTCAACCGTAATAAAATCAAATCTAAGAGTTCTAAGGCGTTGAATTGAGAGAATTACGAAAGTTGTGGTTTTAGGATATACAAAAGTGGTGATTTTGGTATTTACGAAAGTTGCGGATTTAGGAATTTACGAAAGTTGAGGTTTCGTAATTGTGAGCATTCAGAATCCGTTTACTTTCTGATCACTTCTGACTACACTCGTTAATATATAGTAAATATATATAGAATATACTTATAAATATATAAAAAGAAAGGTAGGAATCAAAAGATCTCAGTTATAATAATCCGGAAGTATGATTCCCAGGTCGTTATCCCCGATGAGGAAAGCAATTGAAAGTCGAGAGTCGTTTTGAGAATTGATGCTTGAATGGGATAAGATTGATATTGGTTATCTAAAACTACGAGAAAATTAAGGCAAAAACTTAAAATTTACTTAAGGGAAAACAAATTTTAGCTAAAAACGTAAAACGGAAACCCTAAACTGTGACTAAAAACCCTAAATTTCCAAAAATAAACCTAAAATGAATTTTTCACTTTTAATTGACTATAATTGACTAAAAAGTAAGTTTAAAGAAAACTAGAACAAAAACGGAGCCGGATTGAGCTTAAAAACACGAAAAATGTGAACGGGAACGAATCCCGTTCTTTAAAAAGTGAAAATTTGAAAATTAAACCCTATGGAAGCAAAACTATTTTTCCTAGGAACTATATGATAAAAGAAAATTTTCTAAAAAAGAATTATATTTTTTTTACTTTTTTATAATTTTTTATGAATTAAAAACGATTTTAAAGAAAATTAAATATAAAAAATATTAAACGTTTTATGAAAATTCTGAAAAAATTACAAAAAACAGCTTGAACAACGAGGAATCTAAGAAAAATAAGTTGCGAAACATAGCTTATCAAATAAGCTGTGAAATAAGCTAAAACAACTTATTGTACTTGAGGAGCTAAAGTGCATATAAGGAATTGATTTTGCATTACAAAAATGAAAAAGACCCCAGGGCACGTTGGACGGGAGTGTGTGTTGTGAGGTGTTATAAAAGGTGAGGAGGGTAGAGGTCGTGGGTTCGAGCCCTTCTCACCCACGATTTCCGCTCTCTCCTTTTTTTATACTTTTTAACTAGCTTATAAATAAGTGTTAAAAACACAAACTTTAATGAAGGCAATGTTTTTCTAAAACTGCAAAAGTAAGCACGAAATAGCAATTTAATAATTGACAGAATAAGCAAATTCCTACTAAAACCTATAATGCAAAAACTGTTTGGCTTTTAAGAAACAAATAAACTAAGGGAAAAGTTTAATAAGCTAAAAACAGATTAAATGATATATAATTCAGAACATAAGAACTAAAATAAGCACAATTGATAAGCTAGAATGACAGAAAAGCTAAAAAGCTTAAAAACACTTAAAATTTTACACTAAAATAAGCTCAAATAAGCTTATATCAAAACCAAATAAGCTAAAATGGGATTATACTAAACTAATAAGCTAAGCTAAACATAAAATAAGCATAACAATAAGCAAATAAGGGCTAGAAATAATATGAATTAAGCACTATTGGTGTAAACTGAAACCAAAATGCCCCTTAAGTCACCTTGAGCTTTTTTTAAATAAGCTTAAGGATCCTTATAGACTTTTGGCTCCCCGATTACACCTAAAATAATTACACCTTAAAATACTACTTTAACACTTTTAAGAAACCATTATGATATTCAGGAGCTTAATGAAATGACTTGTTAAAAAAAAGCTTATACACTAGAAACACTTAGTTACCTTGCTTTGGTTTAAAAAGGACAAAAGCGTATTTAGGCTAAAACCGATTTGCTAATGTAACTTATTTTGAAATATTTGAAATAGATTAACCATTACCCTAGATCTACTTGTGCCAAATTTCAAATCCTCAAGATTAACTTTTACCCCTGAAAATTTATGTTGAAAATGGGGTGCTTGTCATTTAAAAAACTAGCGGATTCAATTTGCACTTATATGAAACAACTTTAAAACCTTTGATGCCAGACTTTAAACATAATGCTTACACTTATTAAACACACAACTAAGAGCAAATAAGGTCATGTCAATTACTAGAATCAATTAAAACTAGGTTATGCAAATAAGGCTTAACAGACTTGGACTTTTATTAATCTAACTTATGAAAACTCAATTAACTCTAACCTAGCTTATAAATCCAACGTAAACAGACTTAGTTATGAAATTTGAATAAAAAATAAAAGACCAATTGGCCTCAAGCAGTACTAACTTGTGTTAGTAGTGCTTAACCCAAACACCCCCTTATTTTTATAAACTTCATATTTAAGCTATTTGTATTGAAAATTTATGAACAAATCTTAAATACCAGATGTTGATGAGCTTATTAACAATCTAATGAGCAGATTTTAGCAACTGAATAAGTAGAACTAACATTTAATAAGCTAATGCTAATTTTTAGATTTTTAATGAATTAAGAAGCAAAATTATGAAATTCTAGGATCTAGTTTATTGATAGCCTAAAAAAACAGATAATCACTTACCTAATAGACATAATAAGCAAATTATAAGCACAAATTAAAGCAAGATAAATAAGCCATGATTAAGCAAGAGTTACAACTATGAAATTTATGGGACAGAAAAGATTAATGAGAGAACTTACAATGCCCTTTGCTAAACAATGACTTAATTTGCTCAAAAGAGCTGTCACTCCAAGCCTCTAGCTTATCACAAGATAAGCTAGTAAAAGTCATATAGCTCTTCCAGAGTAAGCTTATCATCCAAGTAGCTTAGATCCATATAGCTTAGGTATTAATCTGATTTTAAGAGTTGAAGTATATTAAATGACTAATGTGAGCTCAATATGAGCTTAGAGATTCAGAGAGCTTATGAAGAGCGGGGGGGGGGGGGGGGGTTGTTAAGAAGCTTGATGATTGATATAAGAGCTTATAGAAAAAGTGCTTTTGTATTTGAGAAATAAATATGCAACTCAGTGATTTAATAAAATAACTAAGATTTCATTGATTTAAACAGATTACAAGAATTTAAAATGGAGATTACAAAAGCTTTAATAAGAAAATTACATTTAGAATTAAAAGATTACAAAAGCTACTTGTCTAAAAGCTAAAAAGGAAAAGATCAGACAACTTGTGAGTGAGTGAGCCTTGCTATTTATAGCCTTGAATTGAAGCTTCTAGGTCTTCTTATCCCGCTCCTCATCCATTTGATCACGACCCTTCATTAATTTCCAATCATTGGATTCCCATTCATCACCGTTGGATTAAATGATGAGCACACGAATTGCCAACGTGGCATTCCATGTGTCAGACCCTTTGTGCTTCTTTTGGCTAGGATTTAGTGTAAAATCCCACTTTTTGGTGTACTTCCTTCCTTGTACGCGTGTCAATCCTTGTCCCATTTTTGACCAATAAGAGCCTCAAGTAATGTTTCCTTTTGCCGCATAGGAGCTTGGTGCTTGAATTATTGAGCCACGCAATCAATTTGATTTTACCCTTTGATTTGAGTGGGGTTAATCGTCGAGAACGAAGATGAACAGTAAATAGCTACTACCCGCGTTTTTTTACTTTTAAACGTTAGATGGAGGTGTTTGACTCGGGGGATTGGGTCGTTGACCTGGGCTTTTTATAAAATGATATAGGATTGGGCCGGGTGAGGTTTGGGCTTGGTTATAAGGGTTAAGTTATAAAGGGATAACGACCGTTATCTCTTATATAATAAAGAGATAACGGTGTTAGGGCTTTAAGGGTTATTTTTGAATTAAGGGTTAACTATGAGGGTCTGTTTTAGGTATTTTGAGGATTTTGTCTTTTTGTGGTTGACCAATGTTGACCAAGGATTTACTTTATTGACTATTGATAGCAATCTTCCGGCTCTTTTGCACTCTTTCCGTTCCCGTGTCCGTGTTTGTCCGGCTTTGATCGTTTTCTTGGGATTTTTGCATTATCCGTACCTACACATTCACAAACAACAAAATACACAAATACAGGTATATTTTTGCACATTTTGATCATTTAAGGGCCATTTTGGATATAATAAAGATATGTGAATTCTCACATATCAAAATTCTCCAAACTAAGTGATTGCGCGTCCTCACGCAATATTAAATGCTCTAAAACCAAATACCTCAAAACTTCCCCAAACTAAATCTTTGAAAAGCAGCAAAGACTTTTGTGGAGAGAGTTAAGAAATCACAAGCTTTAAAACACCCCATTTTCCTATTTTTCAAAACTTTTTTCAATTTTTTTAGAGTAATTAACTAGAATATTCTGACTTCCGTTATTTCCATAACTGTTAGGGATCATAGAACAAGATGAACTTTGATCCGAGAATGCCCCAAATAGGATAAATTCATCGTCCCCGACTTTTCACTTATCCAAACCAAGCTTAAAATGAAATCATAGCTAAATATCAGTTAAGATGCTAACACTACTCATATTTTCAAATTGTGAACTTTTCTCTCCCGACAATTATTATATCTTAGGTGAGTGTGCTATATTGAATTTCAACCATGCATCAACGTTTTGCAAAATACCATGCTTTACGTTCCACCCGAGAATAATGAGTTTGAAGGCGAGATCATCCCATGTAGCGACTTTCGTCTTGGCACATCCC
>BQNB010144769.1:0-16810 GCA_026074375.1 Tanacetum coccineum
GAAAAGTACATAGGGACTTTGTGTACTTTTCTAGACTTTTTTTGGATATTTGACTTCTTATTTTGTGCCCCTAGAACACAAGTTAGAAAAACCCATAAGAAAATTGTCTACAGATAAATGGTTTAACCAGAATTTAATTGCTTATATCTTTTTAGATACTTGGTGCAGTTTCATACTGAGGTTTTTATTAAAAAACAAAAAAGAATTGCATATATACCCATTAAAACTTGAATAATTGCATATATATCTAAAACATAAGTTTTCAATGCATGATGTACAATGCAAGTTAAGCATGTTTGGGGTATATATGCAAATATGCAACTTTTAGTCGGTATATATGCAATTGACCCAAAAAACAAATATATTTCTAATATTAGAGTTATCCAAAAAGATATTTAATTGGAGAAGAAACGATGGTGTCCCGTATATAATTTATTCGATATTGCAACTACTGTGATTGGGAATACGTAATTCATTAGGAGCAAAAGACGTTAGCAATATTATGAATGTTCGTCATCTTTTGTTCTACCAAAACCACGACATATCATTATCAAGATGGATGCTAATAAGTTAATTAAAAAGGAGAAGTTTCTACAAACGTATCACCTATATTTTCATCATTATACGGGTTTGCTTTTTTAATATATATTAAAGATGGAAAAGAAAAAGTTGATGGACGGCGATATAAAGAATCTTAATCGAAAAGTTGCAATACACAAGATATTGGTTTACATGATATGAAGGTTCACGCTTACTTTCAATTAGAATCATTTATTTGACGACTTTATATTCTGTTATGATCATTTTGAACTTATTAGTCGTATACTGAGGTCGTTTAAAAAATTCTCTTTCTGACGGCTAGTATAACTAACATTGGATGCAAATCGAATGGCGGGTAACCTTTCGGGTGCGTTTAGTCCGAAAAAAGTTTTCTTAATTTCCGATTTTCAGATTTGTGAAAAAAGAGATGATTTAATTTTTTACAAAACATAAAAAATGTGTATACGATATTGTTTTTTATTCTGAAAAAAAAACAAGAGAGTTACAAGGGAAACAAAGATAGTATAAATGCACTTTGTTTTCATTCTTAAAGTAGAAAATGCAAATTTTCTATTTCGTAGAAAATTTGATAGAAATATTTGATTTGAACGCTATTTCTAGATTCCTTGTCTTGTAAAAAACACTTAATGTTCCTCTCCAACAACCAACCCCTATCACTCACTGTCCTTTTCATCTTCATAATGTTTTAATTACACCTCATATTGTAAAATAAATAAATTCCGTTCGTCAATTTACCCATGACAACAAAGTCTCTATTAAATTTGATGATTTGATTTTTTCTGTGAAAGACTATTTGACTCGGCAAATTCTCCTCCGATGTGATAGCACCGAAGACCTGTATCTTGTGACCACCCCTACATCCTGCCCACAAGTTGTTTTTGCTAATAATTACACGTGGCACCAACGACTTGGACATCCGAGAAACGAAGTGCTAGGTTCTTTATTTTCTAATAATGCTATTTTATGTGATAATGTGAAGTCTCCACATCTTTGTGATGCTTGCCAACTTTGCAAGCATGTGAGGCTTCTTTTTTCTGTTTCTTATACTGTTGTTAACTTTGCTTTTGATATTGTCCATTCGGATTTGGGGACTTCCTCACTTCCGAGTCAGAGTAGTATTAAATACTATGTTATTTTTTTGCACCATTATTCTCATTACTTGTGGGTATATCTTTTGCGTGACAATTCTGACACTTTTCTTAAGTTTGTTGAATTTCGTTCTCTTGGAAAAACTCAATTTAATAAAGAAATTAAAGCTTTTAAATGCGACCATGGTGGTGAGTTTGATAACACCATCTTTCACCGGTTAATTACCAAACACGGCATCGTAAACGTTTCTAGTGCCCCCGTACCTCTTAATAAAATGGTAAATCCGAACGTATGATTCAAACAATAAACAACATTATTCGTACCTTACTTTTCCAAGCCATCTTTCACCTCATTTCTGGGTCGAAGCCCTTCACATGGCCACTACCTCTTAAATATTTTACCATCCACCGGCATAAATAACGACACACCTCACTTTCGCCAATATAACACAAAACCCAACTACACGTCCTTACGTGTCTTTGGTTGTCTTTGTTATACCTACATTAACACAAATCATAAACTTAGACCACGTTTCACTCCATGTATTTTCCTTGGCTACCCATCAAACCACCATGGTTTTCGTTGCCTTAACATTTTCACCAACAAAATCATCATTTCCCGTCACGTCACCTTTGATGAGACCATTTTTTCATTCGGGTCCATCACACCTATTGATGCCTCTTCCTACACCTTTCTCAACACTCCTCCAAACCTTTTCGCTCGCCATATTCTCTAACAACCAACCCCTAACCCAAATTCCACTGGCCTAACTTCCATTCCAAATACCACTGCTCCAACCACTACACCGGCTCATACCGGCCCAACACCACATGTCCAGCCCACCGACCCAAATACCCACCCTTATACAACTAACCCAATCTCCACACCGGTTACCCCTGACCTAAATACTCTTATCTCTCCTACCACTGACCTACACCCTATTCTAAATACCACCAGCCTAAACATCACACCGGTTACTCCCGGCCCAACACCACTTGTCCAGCCCAACCTACTCCCTCATCCTGTTTCTAATCCAATCGCACCTAATCCTCATCCAAACCCAACCTCAACTCATCCCATGGTCATGCGCTTTCATGTTGGCACTAATAAAAAGAATCCACGTTATAATTGTCAAGTGTCTAAAATTTCTCCCGTTCTAAACTAGTACATTATAGTAATCAAATATCCTAATTGGCAACGTGTTATGCTTGACGAATACAATGCTTTAATTAAAAATAATACTTGGGTTCTTGTGCCATGACCACCTGACGCGAACATTGTTCGTTCCATGTAGTTGTTTAAGCATAAGTATTTTGCAGATGAATCTTTAAGCATGTACAAGGCTCGTCTTATTGCTAATGGGAACAGTCAACAACTAGGTGTTGATTATGATGAGACATTCAGCCCGGTGGTTAAACTAACCACTATTAGAACAGTTCTTAGTCTCGCTGCTTCTAGGCATTGGCATGTTCATCAGCTCGATGTCAATAATGCTTTTCTTCATGGTACTTTATCTAAGACTGTCTATATGCATCAGCCTCCTGGTTTTCAGGATCCTCGACGTCATGATCATGTTTGTCTTCTTTAGCGGTCGTTATATGGCCTTAAACAGGCACCTCGTGCTTGGTTTTAGCGATTTGCGAGTTATGCTACTCGTGTTGGTTTTTCTCACATAATATGTATTAGCCTCGTTTTTAGTAAAGTGATGGTCATTATTTATTCCTGAGCATTGTATAGGAAAATATAGTTTATAGGAATTACTTAAGCCAATTAGGCATAGGTTTCGGGCTAAAGCCTATTTTGTTGTTTAGTATACGGCCCAATAAGCCCAAACAAAATCCTAAGTGGCTCGGTCCCTAGTGGGGATAAATACCCCTTGCTAGCTTGTTAGGAAGGGTGTTGTTTTTCATTTCTTTCAAGTGAAACATACTATCTTCTTCCTTATTTCTTTCTCTCTCTAAACCCTCTTTCTCTCTTTAAGTTTTATTATTTTCGTGTGTATGTGATGGATTGATATAATCTTACAAGGGATATCAAGAGCCTAGGGTTGTTTAGTGATATGTTTGTGGTTATTAGAGCTTATTTGTTCGGCTTCTTTATGGTTAGAAAAACCCTTGGCTTATTTGGCTTATAGCTTATATACGGCTTGTTTCTTTCCTTTGTAGCTTGTTTTTTCATTTCACCTTATTTCCTAGCTTATTAGTTCTCTATTTCGTGGCTTTTTCTATGGTTTAAGTGCTTATTTTCGTGGTTTATTTCTGGGTTCATCTTGTTTGAAGACAGCGAAATATGCAACTATTTTGAAGGCATCGAAATATACCAGGAAATATACCAGCGAAATATACCAGCAAATATACCAGCGAAATATACCAGTGAAATATACCAATGATATATGCAGGCAAAATATGACAAGTTTCAAAAGGGGTGAAATATGACACATTTTTTATTCCAGCGAAATATACAAGCGAAATACGACTCATTTTCAGAACTTTGTAAAATCCCACGAAATAAGACCATTATCTCTCGGTTTAAGTTTCTGATTTGTGCTTCCTGTTACTTCTTTGGGAATTCAAATCTTTAACCACATCAAGAACAAATCATAATCACTAATCATTAAAATGATCCTAGTATATCGTATCACATCACTTTTGCAATGTCGACTCAACAAGATATTTATGCTGATGGTTCTGAAAACCGTCCACCTATGCTCAACAAAGACAACTGTGTTCCATGATCTTCTCGTCTTCTTCATTATGCAATGAGTAAACCAAATAGAAAATCGCCAGTAAATTCACTCAAGAATGGTCCATATGTAAGACGAATAATCCATGAACTCGGTGATCCTAACACTGTACCTCCTATAGCTGAGTCTACTTATGAGAAGAAAAATGATGAACTCACTGAGAAAGAAGTAAAGAAAATGGAAGCTGATTATCAAGCCATTCTGACTATTCTCATGGGTCTTCTAGAAGATATCTATGTTGTTGTAGACAACTGTGACACAGCTCGAGAAATATGGTTACGTGTTGAACAGATGATGAAAGGTTCAAGCATTGGGGCTCAGGAGAAGAAGGCTAAGTTGTTTAATGAATGGGAAAGGTTTAACTCTACTGAAGGAGAATCAATTGAATCCTACTATCATCGCTTCTCAAAGCTAATGAATGATTTCTCCAGAAACAAACACTTTCTAGAGAAGATAGCCAGCAATCTTAAGTTTCTAAACAACCTCTAGCCTGAATGGAAACGACATGTCACTACTGTTCATCAAAAAAAGGATCTGTATGAAGTAGACTACATCCAGTTGTATGATTTCTAGAAATTCAATCAAGCTGAGGTAGATGAAGTCAGAGCAAGGCGACTTGTAAGAACACATTACCCGTTGGCACTAATGGCAAATTCTCATAATCCTTATAACTATCCAGTGTTTCACCTAGATCAATTGATGAGGTGTCATTTTATACACTTTTTCGGGGTCGTTTAACCCTCAAAATCATGTGTTTATGCCCAAAATAGGTACTTAATCGTTCCTTTTCATGTATTTCTCATTTGGAAGACATTTGGATGAATTACACGTGACTTGGGCTCATTTGGAAAAGAAACGGACGAGATTACGAATCAACACCAAGACTCTTGAAGATTTGTGCTCATAGAGCCTAGAGACGGCGTCACAAGCTATACACGATGCCGTCACAACTCATCAAGTGACGGCGTCACATCATTTCATGATGGCGTCAGCCCGCACCGTCTCAAACGCAAATCTAGAAGATTCTTCTTACGACAGCGTCACGACTAAAACGCGACGCCGTCGTGTCATTTTTCCTATATATACAAACCCGAATTTAGGGTTTTAAGTGTGTAACTTTAGAATAAAAAGAGGGTATGAACCCTAGTTCATTTAGCAGCTGTAGGAGACGATTTAGGGCCTAAAAACCCTATTATACTTCTTCCAAATCTTGTTTTAATCAAGTAAGGTTTACTTAATCATTCAATATGTCTATGTGTTGTTTGATTTATTGTTCTTGCTTTATCTTTAACATGCCTGGCTAAACCTCCTATTGTGTTTATTTATGATTGTATGAAACCTAAAATGTAGATCTTAGTGGTGTTGCTTCTTGTGATGGATGTGCACGTTAGGTCTTAGAAAACCAGCTTTTGTCTTCATCGCTGTTGATATGTTTAGGGAAATGTGATTGTGTAGAAAGGATACCATCGGGTAACAGTACCTTGCCCTCTAATATGGTTGATCCACTTTTAATATATTTAACACGCACTTAGTGTACTCCTAGGGGCCGTGTAATAGTCTTCATACTACCTTGCATGTGCGTTGCTCTAGCGGCATACTAAGTAGCCGGCGGGTTCGTGTAATTCGTCCATGCTTTAGGAAATAGTTACACAGATCATCACAAGTGTGACAAGGCAACAACACTAGGAGAAGCAATCTAGGGAGTAATACATGATTAAATAAACACAATCTTTTATCTTATTGTTATCACCATTAGCGTAGAATATATTTAGTTTAAATAAATAAAACCAAACCTCCCTCTAATTATATGATTTACTTGCTTTATATAAAATACAAAAATACAAAAAGAATCTTCCCTCAACCCTTAGAATTCTGTTAGACCGTGATCAAGCCTTCCCAACCTATTCCTCGAGTGAACAATAAACAACCCCGAGTCTTGCCTATACTAACACTACACTGAGTCCTATGGAGTTAGTAAAAACTTCGTCGTGAAAAGTCATACGACGACCGCACATAAAGTTTTTGGCGCCGCCGCCTGGGGAATAGTTAGGTATTGATCATAGTTTAGCTTAGTTCTACTTGCTTCAATCATTTCAAGTAAGATTTAATTTCTTGTCAATTAGCTTTCTCGTATTCTATCTTTTCTTTATGCCTTTTGTTTGTAACCCTTTCATTCACCATCATGATGTATGAAAGACCACTTACCTTACCCTTTCAAAACCCTCTACAAAACACAACTTCCCATTCCAAAACATCACAACCTTGGAGTTTTCAACAACATCTAGATGAACCTATCTACGATGCGTGGACTCGTTTCAAAAACTTAATCCAAAGAGTCCCTCATCATGGCCTCGATTTATGGTCCCTTGCTCAATTCTTTTATCATCACGTCGACCAATATACCCAAGTGGACCTTGACTTTGCAGCAGATAGGAACCTTAGGGAGTTAAGTGGTGAAGAGGCATGGGAAACCATTGAAAACTTTGCCCAAGGCCAAAAAGAATGAGACAACCCACCAAACATTATTTCTGAACAAGAAATAGAAAATTTGAAGGTTCATGCAAAAAGATTACTTGGAAATGAAAATGTTTGGGTTGAGATGCATATGAATATAACATGGGACAAAGTAGAAAATCCGAACCCACAAAATACCCCACAAGTCCCACCATTATTTGAGGAAGCCACACCGCCTGTGACTTACCCGGAAGAAGTGGATGAAACTATAGGAACCCCAATAGAGGTAGAACCTTTGAACAAAACAAAACTAGAGGAAGTAGGCTTGAATTGTAATCACAACACTCCTCTTAGTTCTAGAGAAGTTCCTAGTTTTGATGGACCGGAGTCTCAACCTTTACTTAATAGTCCATCCTTAGATGTAAGTCTAGGAGACGTAATAGGCCCCGAACCACCCATCAAACCACATAGTCTGGATAGTTTTAGGATGAAGGAAGTAGATCATTTGACCAATATCACACCGCCTTCACCTCACGTGGCATCTTTCCACCCTAAGGATACGTATTGCCATTATCACCCATGCATTGGTGACCCTAAGAAACATTATGGATTTAAACCGGGTTTATTAGGACTTAGTGGATCCTTAGGTGTTAATTTTTCAAAATTGGGAATGATAGAAAATGATTAGGAATTAGAGTCTAAGGAAGTTTATTTTCTAGGAAGAGGACTTAATTCACACGTTAGACCAAAAGAAGTAGAGAATGTTAGGATGAAAGAAACACACCGGTTGGAGCACAGAATTCAACAAATACTTTTTTAACATATGGCTCCTTCTTGCCACCATGGTGTGTACCATTACTATCACCCACACTTGAACTCAAGTGTAGGGGAACCTTCCCTTTTATCTGTTAAATAAGGGTAGAGTCAGGCTCGTAACTCGAACAAAAACAAGCGCTTCTTGGGAGGCAACCTAATTTACTTTTCCCGTAAATTAGGAGTGTCATGTATGTTTTAAGTCTTTACCATTTGTTTTATTATGATTGAACTATCTTGTAATCATGCTTTGTTTGTCTTTAACCTCGTCTTAATTTCAATCAAAGGTATTTTGCAAACAATAAGTGTAGGGGAATTCATTCGGCTTTTGAACAAAATTCAAACATGTTAAATGAATTGTTTAGATTAATCGCTCATTTCGAGTCAAATGATTGAATTGTTAAAAAAAAAAAAAAAAAAAAATTCTCAGGTTTTGTACAACCATTTATACAGGAATTAACTTGTGGAATCAAGTGCAGGAAATTTTTCATTAAAAACAAAAAAAATCATTTTCACAGACTGTGGAGACGGCGTCATGATTAACACGCGACGCCGTCACCACGACACCTGTGACGGGGTCACAACCCTGACGGCGTCAAACGCCCAGGTTCAGAAAACTTAAAGTTTTTAATCATTTTTGAAAATAAAACTTGCACAACATTTAATATATGTATTCTTCTGTTATAAACCTGCAAAACCTAATGAGTTTAACAATTCTTTCATCCTATCTATCGACTCGAACCCTAAATTCATATAGTATATTGGTAAATCGCACATTTTATGCTTGGTATAGTTGTCTTTTGTCTTTGATTACAGGTTATATTTGATGAGAAGAAGCTTGAAAGTTCTTAGGAAGTTTCATTGGATGATTCTCGAAGGACAATTTAACCAGTTATCGGCCCATGTATTCTTCTCTATAATTTGAGTAAACCAGGGGAGTGCTAGTTTCTTCTTTCCCTTCTTTTTACTTTTTCCCTTATATCTGTTTTAATAAACGAGTACTTCTAAAGAGAACATTTGAGGGACAATGTTCAATTTAATGTAGGGGAAAATAAGCCTTTAGAACTATTATTTCATTTTGTCATTTGCACACTTGTCTTAAAAAGAGGTAAGTATATCGAAACATCCATCAAAAGGGTGATTATTTACCAAAATTTAATTTTGATTTTACGACACAAACCAACGAAAACCGAGAATTAACTAGCGTCCATGGATAGGAATTATAATGAATAGCACAAAAACCCTCAAAATTCCAACCCTACAATGTGAGGTTCGCCTTTAGATATTATACCTTTTGCTTGTTCGAGTTAAGGAGTGAGCAATCATGTGTGTCTATTCCGTCGTTGCGGATGTGTATGCGTGGTTTTGTTGCCTTTTCTGGAACATTGGTATCGGTTACTTTATGATTATGAGAGTGTACTGGTAGCATATTAAATTCTAGAACTTGTTTTTGTGATGCATCACCGAAAATGGGGGGGAAAAAAAACCGCATATTAAGTATTAAGGAATTGCATGATAAGGAGCATTAGATTAACCCATGTTTTAAACCTGTAATTGTTATGATGGTCACACCGATCATATAACTATCCCACACCCTTGCCATGCACTCACCTTTAGTGCAGGATACCCTAGTACAACCCTCTGAGCCTATCCTTTTCACGGTTCTCATAATTTTCCTTGTCAAAGTGGACTATTAATGAAGATCATTGTCACCCTTAAACCAATTGTTACACCCAAAAAGCCTTAGCCTACCTTATATGTACTCGCTTTTAGTACATTATTGTGTTATAACCCAAGTTAATTATTGAGTACACAATTGATAAGTCCTTATCCTTGTAAATACAGTTTTGGGACGATTGGGATTCATGGTAGTATTTATTTCGTGGAAGAATGGGGAAGAAAAGTCAAGTCAATACCCCCATATGTTTGTCAAATGATCTCCATGTTATTTTGATCAACCTCAATTCGGGTCATTAGTTAGATTGTAAATATCAAGCACGTAAAAGCTCAAGTGTAGGGGTACGTGTTATAAACCCTCATGTTGTATTATGTTATTTAAAAAAATTAAGAAAAGAAAAAGAAAGAGATTGGTGTAGAGTTGTGTAGAGGTTGTATATTTTTGTTCGAGTCTTGGCTTAACAACCAACCCAGCATGTATTCATGTAAGTAATTAGCTAACCCTTCCTCCCCAAATTCACCCAAAGTCACCACCCAAATGTATCCCATCTATTTTCGTTTTCATTATATGTTATCTTACACCTACACCCCACAACCCTTTAAAAAGACCTCTTAGATAGTAATGAGTAATACTTGCACCTAGCGGTAGAGGTTTGATCCTTTACCAAGCCTATGATAATTTATATGCTATGACAGGTAATGAGTATGATTTTCCGTTTCCCCATATGTTTTAATTCATTATACACCCGAGTGATAGAGAGAATCCTAAACACTTATGTGAGGTGCTAGTATATACTTTCCGTGCTTTTAATTACTAGGTCTAAAAGGTTGTGTTGTAGAATATATTTAAAGAGTAGGTAAAATGACCCCTCATATTGTTATTGTCTAGATAGAAAGGCCCATTTGCTTGAGGATAAGCAAATCCCAAGTGTAGGGGTATTTGATGAGGTGTCATTTTATACACTTTTCGGTTCGTTTACCCTCAAAATACGTAGTATAATGCCCAAAATAGGTACTTAATCATTCCGTTTTAGGTATTTCTCATTTGGAAGACATTTAGATGAATTACACGTGACTTGGGCTCATTTGGAGAAGAAACGGACGAGATTACAAACCAACACCAAGACTCTTGAAGATTTGTGCTCACAGAGCCTGGAGACAGCGTCACAAGCTATACACGACGCCGTCATAACTCATCAAGTTACGACGTCACATCGTTTCATGACGGCGTCAGCCCACATCGACTCAAACGCAGATCTAGAAATTCTCTTACGGACGGCTTCCCGACAAAAACGTGACGTCCGCGCGTCGTTATTCCTATAAAACAAACCCAAAATTTAGGGTTTTGAGTGTGTAACTTTAGAATAAAAAGAGGGTACAACCTAGTCGTATACCAACTGTAAGGAACTATTTTAAGGGACTAAAAACCCTATTGTACTTCTTATAACTCATGTTTTAATCAAGTAAGGTTTAGTTAATCATTCAATATATCTATGTGTTGTTTGATTTATTGTTCTTGCTTTGTATTTAACATGCTTGGCTAAACCTCCTATTGTGTTTATTTATGATTGTATGAAACCTAGAATGTAGATCTTAGTGGTGTTGCTTCTTGTGATGGATGTGCACGTTAGGTCTTAGAAAACTAGCTTTTGTCTGCATCGCTGTTGATATGTCTAGGGAAACGTGATTGTGTAGAAAGGATACCATCGGGTAACAATCTTCATACTACCTTGCCCCCTAATATGGTTGATCCACTTTTAATATATTTCACATGCACTTAGTGTACTCTTAGGGGCTGTGTAATAGTCTTCATACTACCTTGCATGTGCGTTGCTCTAGCAGCATACTAAGTAGACGGCGGGTTCGTGTAATTCGTTCATGATTTAGGAAATAGTTACACAGATCATCACAAGTGTGACAAGGCAACAACACTAGGGGAAGCAATCTAGGGAGTAATACATGAATAAATAAGCACAATCTTTTATCTTATTGTTATCACCATTAGCGTAGAATTTATTTAGTTTAAATAGCTAAAACTAAACTTCCCTCTAATTATATGATTTACTTACTTTCTATAAAATACAAAAATACAAAAAGAATCTTCCCTCAACCCTTAGAATTCTGTTAGATCGTGATCAAGCCTTCCCAACCTATTCCTCGAGTGAACGATAAACAACCCCGAGTCTTGCCTATACTACACTACAACGATTAGGTGCACTGCCTAGGGAGTTGTAAAACTTCTCGTGTAGAAGTCCTACGACAACCGCACATCAAGTTTTTGGCGCCGCCGCCTGGGGAATAGTTAGGTATTGATCATAGTTTAGCTTAGTTCTACTTGCTTGAATCCTTTCAAGTAAGATTTAATTCCCGCATATTAGCTTTCTTGTAGTTGGTATCATTCGTTAACTCGGTTAGTTTACCTTGGCTATATAATTGCTCTTGTATTTATATGACGCTTGAAGCTAAATACCTTTGGGTATTAGCCATTATTATGAAGATCTAAATGTTGGTATTTTTTAACACGATTACATTGATTTATCATTGAATGCTTGTTTATGTTTACAATTTATACCTTATTTATGTGCTTTTGTATGAGACCTATCATTCAAAACATGTGTATCTAGGTGATATAGACCAATTAATCTTGAGTCTGGATAACTCTCCATATAGGATTTAATACATCCTAGAATCATAAGGCTCATAAATATTGTCTGCATAAATCCATGTCTAGGAATACGCTTGGGGCTTAACTAGTTAAATGGAGATAATACCAATAGTTTAGTGAACCGTGTTGACTAAAAAGGTTGAACCAAGATAATTTGACAATAACATACTATTCCATTGTATATTATAGACAACTGGACTACCAGTGTATAAATTGCCATTAAGACTGTAAATGGGAAAGTATCTACGAGCTGGGTTTAACAAGATCTCCATTGCTTTTAAACCCTAAGTATAGATTTATAATAAGCAAATTAATAAGGATGCTTAATGCGGATGCTTTAATTGTGACTAGAATTAATGTGTCAAGGTCTTAGGAAGAAGTCCACCTAATCTTAAGAAGATATCCACGTCAAGAGAAGAAATCATTAGCACTTAATAAACAAACCAACAATCTAATCAGAATAATATTGGTTAAAACATTTTTCTATCATAAGTCTCGGCCGCTGTTTTAATCTTCTAATAATTAGCATTGCGTGGGTTAAAGTGTCTTGAAATTGATTGTAGTCACCAACCAAACCCGTCCAGTCTCTCAGGCTGAACCCCCCTTTTACTTGTTAGAATTAGGATTAGAACTAACACAGGATTAGCATAGGTTTGACATTGGATTATAATTAACGACTTAGATTAGATAAACCAAAATATAAATAAATTGAGAGATTTAACCTCGCTTCAAGTTTCGAAACCACCCACTTTACCACGAATCTACCACCGGACCTGGGTACACTGCCCTTAAAGGGTTTATTATTGGTTAAGTCGGCAAAATTATAAATTTAAAACTTACAACTATCATAAATAAATCACCACACCCAAGCACATAAGCAGACTGCATAAATAAGGTCAGGTCTACTGGATGTCAGATACATGAGGGATCCAATCATGCCACGGTAAAGTATAGCATCAACTAGTGTCCCTTATAGATCTTTATCTAGTTTATTCTTTTCCACCATAGGTGTGTCTACAAACTCACTAGTTAGCAAACCATATTTTTTAATAATTTCATAAGCATATTTTGATTGGTTTAAGAAGATGCCTCTAGGACTTTGAGAAATTTGTAATCCTAAAAAGAATGACATCTGGCCCATTATCATCTTCAACTTAGTGGTCATTAGATTAGCAAACTCATTGCGCAAAGCAGTATAAGTGGATGAAAATATTATATCATCAACATAAATTTGTACCAGTAATAAATTGTTTCCTGCTTTCCATGCGAAGAGTGTTGGATCAACTACACCTTTGGAGAAATGTTGTGAAATAAGGAAACTTGACAGCATGTCGTACCATGCACGTGGTGCTTGTTTGAGACCGTACAAGGCCTTTTTGAGCTTATACACATGTGATAGGTTGTCTTGATCCACAAATCCTTCTGGTTGAGAAACAAAGACCTCTTCTTTGAGCTCGCCATTTAAGAAAGCCGTTTTGACGTCCATTTGGAAAATCAACATATTCTTGTTGGCTGCATTTGCTACGAAGATACAGATGGCCTCTATTCTTGCAACCGATGCAAATGATTCCTTGAAATTGATACCCTCCTCTTTCCTGAATCCCTGAGTAACTAATCTAGCCTTATTCTTTAGTACCCCGCCAAATTCGTCTGTCTTGACCTTATAAATCCATTTTAGTTTGATCAACATGACTTTATCTGGACACGACACCAATTCCCAAACTTATAGCCTTTCACATTCATGAATTTCTTCTTGCATTGCATCGATCTAAGATGGTTCGGTCATTGCTTGTTTGAAGTTCTTTGGTTCTACAAAAGTTAGGAAGGAATCAAAATAACACCACATGGCCTCAGTCTGAAGTTGCTTTCTAGTGGAGACAAAGCGAGAAGGATCTCTAATTACATTTGTTATTGGATGATCCTTAGTCCATCTACCAAGTGATTCGAATAGAGTGTGGGTAGGTCTCACATTAGATGACGATCCTTGAGAAGTCGAGTCTTCATGAAGAGATTCGTGAAGTGAATCATCATGAAAATGTGACGTTTTTTGTGATTCTTCAAAACCTTGAGAAATAATTGGAGAATGTTCTTGTTCTTGTGTTGATGGAATACTTGTTAATGGAGCATCTTGGTCAATTGACATAAACACAGGTGAATCGGCTAAATCAACAGCTCTTGGTGCATTAGCTACTAGAACTGGAGAAACAGCAATTGTTGGAGTATTGAAGTATTCATCGAACATGGGTTGGAACAATCAATCCCAATCATCTCTTGGTGGTGGATTGCAAGGTTGTTGAGGAATACGGTTTGAAACGAGTCCTGAACTGGATGTTGCAGGAGTCAATAATTGAAGCCCGGGTCCTGAACCGAGTTGTTCAGAAGCCATAGCAGTCAGCTCATCAAAATCGACATGGATAGTTTTAATGATTTTTCAGGTACGTCAGTTGTAGATACGGTAAGCTTTCTTCTTGGGTGCATATCTAATGAAAATGCCTTTATCAGCTTTAGCTTGAAGTTTGCCCAAATCCTCACTATCACTGTTTGGATAGCAAAGTGCACCAAAGACATAAAGGTAAGATAGATCGTGTTTTCTGTCATGTAAGAGCTCATAAGGAGTTTTTCCATGGTGATGTCGTATAATGGATCGGTTTTGGGTGTAACATGCGGTAGGGACTACCTCGGCCCATAGAAATAAAGGAGCTTTTGCGTAGATTAACATTGTTCAAGCGGCTTCAACAAGAGTACGATTTCTCCTTTCAACGACACCATTTTGTTGTGGAGTGCGCGCAATCGATGTTTCATGAGAGATATTAACACTTTCATAATAGGTACGCAGAGTTTGATTGACAAACTCAGTTCTATTATCTATACGAATTTTCCTGACAGTTGCATTCAATCTAACTTGTATCATTTTCAGAAACTTGATTATGAAATCAGGAGCTTCACCCTTTGATGCTAGAAACTTTACCCATGTAAACCGAGAGTAACCATCCACAATGACGAGGATGTACTTTTTCCCATTTATACTTGCAACTCGCATAGGCCCACAAAGATCCATGTGCAGAAGATATAGTTTTTCCTAATTGGTGTCTTTAGATTTAGGTTTATGTGATTGTTTCTTGCTTTTGCCCATTGTACATGCCCAACACAGATGATCTTTTGCAATTTTAATTTGGGTTGACCTCGTACAACACCATTTTTATCCAAATGATTAATAGCACCAAAGTTCAAATGTAACAAGTGTCGGTGCCATAACCAAGATTTGGTATTTGAGGCTTTGGACAAGAGACAAATTGGAGAAGACGCCATCATATCCCTAATTGACAATGTATAAAGGTTGGTTTCCTGAGATCTTGAGAGTAAATTAACACCTTCCAAATTACAAACAAAGCACGTGTGTTTTTTGAAAGCAACTTTAATATCTGAGTCGCAGACTTGACCAATGGAGAATAGATTGTGTCATAGTCCTTCCACATAATAAACTCTTGAAATTGTGATATTACCTATCTGATAATCACCATACCCCATAATCTTTGTAACTGGTCATTATCGAACTTGACAGTACCGAGAAACTTGTGCACGGAATTGGTGAGCTGAGAGTGATCTCCAGTCATATGCTTTGAGCATCCGGGGTCCAAATACCACAAAACAATTTGGACAACCTGAGATCGACAAGAGAAGAAAAAGATGGAGCAACTAAAGTATTGAATCCCCGAGATGTACCGGGTTCCATTTTGTTAGAAATCATAGATTTTGCAATCTTAGGTTTGCTATTGGAACCAATAATCTTAGGTATCTTAGGTCTCCTAGTATAAACCTTAGTTACTACAGATTCTTGTGCACCTACTTCTAGAGGAATGGATTCCCTAAAAGGCACTTTATTAGTGGTGGTAATACTAGTTAAAGGGAACGCATTTCCAACTAAAGTAAAAGTCCTTCCTGTAGGTCTTCAGTTATATCCAATTTTAGTAAACACTTTTCCTGTAGGTTCCATTCTTCTTTCTTTTTAGCTTTCTTAACAGTCTTGGATTTGGAAGACGCATTCATATCAGAAAAAAATTCAAGAAAGCACAATTCATGTCTAGCATTAAACATAGAACTATTACATTTAACGCACATTAGCATTTCCAGATTTAATTTGGAATGCTGCATATTTGCATTTCCAGATGGTTTAACAACACAATTTGATTTATTCAAACAAGACTTAACTATCCTAGAGTGGTCTTCTACTTTATTCATCTTTTGGGTACTACTTGAAATCTGCATGATCCTATCATTCTTTGTATTGTCTGTAGACTTTGACCTGCTAGATTTAGTAGACCGGCTTACTCCTGTAGAATTTGACACAGAACTGTTAGTGGTCTGTCTTACCTGTGTTTGAGAAGAGCCTAACTGTTTTTGGGATGTGTTTGATGATATGCGGGTTCAACAAGCCTAACTTTTTTCTTCTTGTTGATAGGCGTGACATCAACTAATTTCTCACTAGGTTCGTGAATATCAGGGCAAGTATCTCTAACATAGCCTAGCAACTCTTGAATCAGCTTAACATACTTACAAACATAGTAAAATGTACTATCTAAAGGATTTAGTGATTTAGCTTGTTCAACTATCTCTCTAAGAATAGCAGCTTATTCCATAGTGTGCTTAAGGTAGTATATGTGAGCTTCCCTACTATTCTTATTCTTAGGAGCCAAGGTTACTGGGTCAATGTAACACCCCCAAAATGGGTCGCAGCGGAAATGTGTCAGGGGGCGTTACTTCATAATACAATAGCTCAAGATACAAGAGAACGACCTCTAAATGTGTCG
>BQNB010144770.1:0-16810 GCA_026074375.1 Tanacetum coccineum
TGTCATGAGCTTAGCGCAATAGTAAATTTATTTTATGTGAAGTTGTATCTCCTATAACTGTCACGTGCGTACTGTGAACTTGTGGTCTACTTTTAATATTAAATTCAAACCTAAGAATTCACCAACTTTATTTTGATGTTTTAGCATGTTTTACTCATGTGCTTAGCTATGGATGCTTTGCTTGCTTGTTGGTGTTGCCTTGCATTGGACTGATTTTCAAGAATTATTATTATTATCTATGTTAACATCGTTGTCAAACTTTAAAACCTTTTATTCGCTTCCGCATATTATCGTTGAGCATATGTAAAACTTTAACTACTTTAATTAATGTTATGATGTTAGATTTTTAAACGTACCCTTAGAGGTCGTTCTTTGTATCTTGTGTGATGTGTATTATGACCATCACGCCCCCGGATACGTGTTTCCGGCTAGGCCTAGTTTAGGGGTGTGACAAATTCATTCTAAACACTAAAGACTACCTTA
The DNA here is from genome assembly GCA_026074375.1 of Tanacetum coccineum. Lineage (NCBI taxonomy): Eukaryota > Viridiplantae > Streptophyta > Magnoliopsida > Asterales > Asteraceae > Tanacetum > Tanacetum coccineum. The sequence continues at coordinate 484 of BQNB010144770.1, forward strand.
TAAAGTTTGACCCAAAGGCATACGAAGGTATCTTTTTAGGTTACTCGCAAAATAGAAAAGCCTACATCATCCTTAACAAACATACTAGGAAAGTCGAAGAATCACTCAACGTGACATTCGATGAAACTCCTCCACCCTTTAAGACATCACCCTTGGTGGATGATGAAAGAAAAAACCTAGAAAATGACATTGAGGATGAAACTTTAGAGATTGACGAAATAGTCAATATTTAGGAATCTATGAACCATCCATTAGAAAATGTCATAGGAAACCTGAACCAAAGAACCCTTAGATCACAAGCCCAAAACCAAAGTAACTTCTTTAGTTTTATATCAACTATAGAACCTAAGAATATGAATGAAGCCTTAGCGGATGAAAGTTGGATAGTCGTTATGCAAGAAGAATTAAATCAATTCATTGCTAACGATGTTTGGGAGTTAGTTCCACAACCTAGGAATATGACAATCATAGGAACTAAGTGGGTGTTTAGAAATAAGTTAGACGAGAACGGTATTGTTTCTCAAAATAAGGCTAGGCTAGTTGCTCAAGGCTATAATCAACAAGAGGGCATCGATTATGATGAAACTTATGCCCTAGTTGCTAAACTTGAGTCAATTATGATACTATTAGCTTATGCTTGTGCTTTAAATTTTAAGCCATTCTAAATGGATGTAAAAAGTGCATTCCTAGATGATTTTATCAATGAGGAGGTATACGTAGCACAACCTCTAGGATTCATTTACTTTGAAAAACCAGATCATGTTTATAAACTAAAGAAAGATTTATACGGTCTTAAACAAGAACCCAAAGCTTGGTATGATAGATTAAAAGCTTTTCTCAATAAACACGAATACAAAATGGGAATGGTAGATAACACACTTTTTACAAAGAAGAAAAGTTCAAATCTCATCATAGTTCAAATATATGTCGACGACATTATATTCGGCTGGACTTGTCAAGACATGTGTGATGAATTTGCCAAAATCATGCATGACGAGTTCGAGATGAGCATGATGGGTGAACTTAACTTCTTCCTTGGACTACAAATAAAACAAATGGAAGATGGTATCTTCTTTAATCAATCTAAATATATTAAAGAAATGCTTAAGAAATTTGGCTTAAAAGAATCTAAACCAATGAAAACCCCTATGTCCTCCGATACCAAACTCACAAAAGACGAAGAGTGTGAGTCGGTAGATAGTACCAAGTATCGAGGCATGATAGGTAGTTTATTATACCTAACGGAAAGTAGGCTCAATATCATGTTTAGTGTCTGCCTTTACGCCCGCTTCTAAGAGGCTCCCAAAACCTCTCACCTTAAAGCGGTTAAGCGTATCTTCTGATACATTAAAGGCACTACGCATTTAGGATTATGGTATCCTAAGTGGACTGGCATAGAAATAGTAGTATATGTCGACTCTGATCATGCGGGAGATTATGTGGACTGAAAAAGCACTAGCGGTATTTGTACGTTTGTGAGATGTTGTTTGACATCTTGGTTCTCGAAGAAACAAACCGCTCTGGCTATATCCACTACCGAAGCTGAATACGTAAGCGCCGAAAAGGCATGTTAACAAGCACTATGGATGAAACAAGCTCTTATCGACTACGACGTTCGATTCGACGACGTCCCGATCATGTGCAACAATAAAGGCGCGATTGACCTTAGCAAAAACCCGGTGCAACATTCTTGAACCAAACATACGTAAGGGCAGAAAGGCTGTCATACATGCTCTAGAAGCATGCTCTTATTGAATCGACGTTTTTCGGATGCGACGTCGTCCCGTTACATGTGTGACTATAAGAATGGTTGACCTTAGGCAAAAACCGGTGGCAATATTATCGAACAAAAACATATTTCAAAATTCATCACCACTTTCTTCATGATAATGTCCAGAAAGGACATATCTCAATCGAAAAAGTGCCGTCCGTCGACATCATTGCCAACATCTTTACGAAACCCCTCAAACGTGAATGGTTTAACTATCTACGTCTTGGTTTAGGAATGATGGAACACATTGCATAGATCATATTGGTCCGCTTCTCTTTCTTCTGTCTCAATTCTAGTCCACGTTCCATTTTGCGTCGTGACAATTTAACTAGTTCATCTGAAGCTAGTTGGATATTTTTAATTCGCGAAATGCAAATTAATTAGTCACTCTTCCTTGTAAATTCGTGTCTAAAATTTAAAAGTCCAAAAATTTCATAATACGGGCGGCCCCCATATCTATGGGCCCCCAATCCATTTCAGGCGTTTGCTCCGATATGGGACGCCTACAGCAGACACAATCTTTAACCACTTAGTCAAAAAAAACATTCCAAAAACTTAAAAATTTTCAATCGAAACACGACTACAATACCCAAAAAACTCAAATTCACCATTAAAAAACTTCAATGAAGATAAAATCAACACATACATTCTTCTTAACCATCATAATCATCATCAATTGTTAAGTCATTTCATCTATTTTCTTTTCAATTTAGTCTAGGGTTTAAGATGAACACTAAAATCAAATTGGATTTTTACTTTTTTCCTTCAATTTTGTACAATTAAGACTACTAGGATTACAATATAATAAACTAATATGGCTTCAACTGAGACATAGGATTTACATACACTAGCGGAGTTTGTTAAAAAATGATTTCCAAACCAAAACCCGATTTTATTTTCAATCCTCCGTTAGGTAACATAGTCACTAAAATTGTTGTTGTGCATTGCTTATTACACTTAAAACTTTTAAACACATGCATAATGATCTCATGAACAAAGGTTGAGATACATAATTCATATGTATTTTCCGATATGTTTAGATGAGGAAAATCAATTTAAGGAGCATTTGACTTAACTCTTAGGATTTTAATTTTACGTCGAATTAATCATTACTCCACATTTGTGACATTTAGGCACACACTAGAAACAATGTCCATAAATATTACAAGTAAATGATAATAAAATGTGACTTCAATTTTTTCTTTCTAGGTAATTATGCCTGCAATTGTTATGACGACTATAAAAATACAAGATACTATATCCCAATGATTTCACATGAATATCGTTCACCTATAAAAGAAAGATTAATAAACCTTGAAAGTCGCTACATGCATGAGGGTCAGGTGGTTTTTGAGGACTTTGCGGATCTAAACTATGTTCGGTCTTTGTTTCATTTTCTTTAGTTTGAGTGTCTCCTTGAAATTAATGACCAAATTTGTCCTCGTTTCATACTCGAGTTTTATAGTTAATATCAAATAAACTATTCCGATGAAGGTCAAATGTTCATCGAATTTGTGATTCAAAATCAATTCTTCTCTTACTCTTTTAAAGAATTTGCTCATACATATCTTGACATACTTGCGGGGTAGCCTGCCGGTTTCTGTACCTGCCAAATGGTCACTTGACAAGTTGGCATACGGTGTCCTTACGGATGGTCCATATAAAACCAACCCTCCTTCTCCCGATGACATCATTTCGTATATTCTAATTGATCGAGAAAGTCAAGTTTGTCGCATCCGTCATGAGGAAGAAATTTATGTTCATGAACATCAAATTCTCACTCGTGAAATTGTGCCAACCCTGAAGCCTTTGGAAGAAATTATCCAGGAAATTGTTCTATCTGGGGGGGGGGGGGGGGGTTAATCAGGACCATGTTCCCGCGTGTCTTTGTTACATGCTCTATTTTGTTGTTAACTCTAAAAAGTTCAATCTCGCCTATTATATGGAAAAACGAATAAAGTGGGTCACTAAACAAGCTAGGTTAATTCTACCGTATGGTATGTTTTTTTTAGGTAAAGGGTTTCCTCGGTAAATATATTACACCAAAAAAGCATTGAAGTATAAAAGGTTAAGGGTGAAGTTCCTTATCTCAGTCTAAATATGGACAGTCACAAGCAACTACGTGCTACCAACAAACTCCTACATAATAAAGACACACCAATCTTATGACTAACCAAGAAAATAATAAAAAATTCCTAATAACTAATATGCGGAGATCATATTGATAACAAAATCAACATTTGCTCTTGTAATCATTTAATTGAGCCTCATCGTCTATCATAACTTCCAATGCTTCATCATCTTAGAAACAAAACTATAGCATAAAACATCTTATTCATATATTACTTCTAAGAATTTCCAAATAGCCTTCGTGACTAACTTACATAGAGAACCTACCCAGAGGTAAAACTATGACTCATACTAGGAACGAATTGATAGAATTTACATTTATCACCCTAAACAAACCCTGAAATTAGGATTTTATATCAATGATAACCAGATCATGAACGTTGTAATACGTCCAATCATCTTCATGCACCACATTCGATGAACTTAATACTAACAAACCAAGAACATGCCAATAAACACTCATCCCTATTTGCTGGAATAAACATGCCAAAAACTAAAACAAAAACCATAGAAAATAAGGTTTCAATCAGACCACGTAACTGCAACATGTTCTCAGATCCAAATAATTGAATTAACGGTTTTAACATGAGCATTCCTTGCAGCGTAGACATAGTCATCCAATGAAGAACTCATAATAAAATGATAAGCCATCTAAAAATCACCACCATCATTCTTTGTAGCCTTAAATGATTTGTTAAGAAATCTATGTTCCATTTCTTATGCACCCCACAACCAAAAAAATAAACCCAACTTCCAGAAGACTTCTTAAAGGTAAGAAACACAAACCCTAAAAAATTAGGGTTTTTAATACTGCGTATAAATCCAGACCTTTACCTTCTTACAATTATGAAACCAAACAGATAACTTCAAGATATAGACAATGATAGCACCAATAAATCACTATCCCAAGAATATATATCAGATCCAACCAGATCCTAACCACCAAAGAAAACATGGGATGTGAAAACCCTAAAAACAAATATGTTGAAACCCTAAAAACCTAAGCAGTCGAAAACCTAAATAAGGACTTGTAAATCATAACAAGACCATTAAATGGCATAAGGATCCATAGGAAAAAAAGAGGATCGACAAGATTAGATGTAAGCAATGGTTATAAGATCGCCGCTGACACCTAAAATTTTATAAAAGAAATCATTCCTTGATTGACCAGACCCTAGAACGATCATAAGACTAATCACAATAGAGACAATAACCAAGGATGGATAAAAAAAATGATCATAAAATTTTAGGGGTGGCCGATGATCGTCATAAGTGAGAGAGAATTTTAATTTAGCTTGATTTTTGTTTTTACCCTATGGTATGTTGTTAACCCGTTTGTTTAAATTCATTATGAGTGAGAGTTCTGAGTTGTCAAACGAGTCCTAGGTCTTGTACGATCATGTCATGAATCCCCTTATTGCTCATCAAGAGCGAAAGACTAGAAAGGATCATGGCACGAGAAGAGGTCGTCACTCCACTTCTTCTTCCTCCGCCATCGATCAACCATCCTCCTCTCATCTTATTAATGATTATAATGTGAATGGCGAAGGGACCTCGCGTGCAAGCACTCCTTCCCCCATTCGCTTTGTTAACTCTCTAACAAATGATGTTCCTTAAGTCTTTCAAAACCCACCTAACATTGACCCTTACATGGAACCATTTTATACCCACCAAATCGAAATCATCATCGTAAGTTTAGATCGTGAAAGCTTCGTGTTGATTAAGGTCACGGGTAGGCCTTAGAAAACTTGTGGGAAGAACATGAATAAGTGGTCCCCCCCCCCCCCCCCCACCACCCCCCCCCCCCCCCCCACCCAATGTGGAAAATTGCTATAAAACATTATTTATCTTATTTACTATCTTATTATGATTAAGTACTTAAACCCATTCTATTTAGTTCTAACTTAGAATGTAGTACGGGCAATATAACTTACCTTGGATGACCATTTCTTTTTTATCATCCTAAACCCTTGTTTGCATGCACCTTGATAAAATATGGTTACTTATATCATGCTTGATTATCTCTTAATTCATATACCTATATGTATCTCCTTAATAGAATTTAGAATAGTCAATCTTGTGAATGTGATTGTTAGATATTAGATGATCCCTGGTAAAATAGGATTGACTGCAAAAGGGCGTCTTTAGGAAACCTTTTCTGGATAGATTTTAGAAAATTTGTAAAACTGGAAAATTTTTGCTCCTCCAGAAAATGACCCTCATAAATACTGGGCAGCCCCCTAATATATCTGGGATTGCCATGTAATTATGGGACCGCCATCAGAATCACAGAAATTTTACTGTGACTACCTAATTTTCTGTGCAGTTGACTATTCTCTTCTCTAGGCCCAGCTAACTTCCTGTATTTTGCTAAACCACTTTTAGAATATATCTTGTTAATCATCATGCTTTGCCATTTCAATCCTATGTGTTGGGATTAAAAGATTTCTTGATGATCTTGAAGTTACTGTTGCTCAGGTTTGTGTTACTGCTGTAAAGCAAAAGTTAGTGCTATTCATTAACTTTAATGAAAAATATGCTAAGTAGTTAGTGCTGCTAGCATAAAGTTAGTACTGGTACACTAGTATAAAAAGTGGATTTGGTCACACATGTTGTTTTTTAAACGGCCACACAGTTAGATATTTATGTGAATAAATGTACCAGGATAAAATAAATAGCCACACTGAACCTCATTTTGTTGCCCTTTCAGAATTTTATTGTCACTCATTTGCCATAATTATGATGATTGACTTAACTGGTAATTTTTTGTTGATTATTTAGTCACTTATAATTTGGGACGTGTGACAGATACAAATAAGTTTGAAACCTTAGTCACACTATATATATACATATGTGAGAAATATATGTCACACAATTGAACAGTATGACAAAAATCCATATATGGTCACATGAAGTAATTATGTATGTGGCTAAATCATTTAGTCAAGTTTGTCACACATTATTTAAAAGTGACTGCTATTTTTTGCTGAATATTTAGCCACATATGAATTTGAAATGTGTGACAACTAAAAAGTAAGTTTGAAGCATTAGTCATGATATACATTTAAAATTAACAAATATATGTCACACACTTGAACAGTGTGACCAAATGTCATATATGGTCACACTAAACCATAGACATACATGATTAAGTGTAACCAAAATTCGATACATACGGCACGTAAGTTAATATGTGTGTCTAAAGTTTAGTGTGTGTTTGTTGCCAAAACCTAATGTGTATAGTCACATTTAATTGTAGCATGATCATTGCTATAGTTTACAATAGTCACACATTATAGTAAATGTAAGCAAGTGGTCATGTTATACCCCCATTTAGTTTGGTTGATTAATCAAGAAAATCACATCTGATACAAGCTGAGTGAAGTTCGAGTGTTGTGACCTGAGATGTCATATTCTAAACTAATATGTTAGACTCTGAGAACTAGATAGTAGATGATACTCATGATGACTTACTTATTCGCTATGTAGTGTTATAGTCTATGAAGACTCTGCAATACTACAGTATGAGCTATGTTGGTTAATCCCATGTGATCATAGTATTTCGGTCCAAGTCACGATAGAGTGAGAAAATTGTAATGTGACTAATTTCAGACGATGTTATCAGTGAAATGAGTGTGACCTCGGTACTAGGATGAACGGTATATTATTGTGACAGTACAGCTGTATAATGATAATGATGGTGGACGAATACATATTGAGCGCTATGCAAATCTATTTGTGTTGAGCGGTTTATGATGTATGACACCTAAATAAATACATGCAGATGTGTGATCCCAATATCTACAACGATCTAGACATTATACACCCCCCCCATCCCAGGTTTATCATACACACCCTTAAACCTAAACCATCTTAAACACAAATCCCGCCCCCTACGCGCCTGAACACCCTCCCTCCCCACCCCCCCACTCGCGCTCCCCCCCCACACCCCCCCCCCCCACATCCATGCATCCCCCTCCCCCCCCCCCCCCCCCCACCCCCCCCCCCCCCCCCCCCTCCCCCACCGTCATACAATTTCCCCCGATATCACGATAACTTTGGTTCACACATTTCTGATATCTTTATGTAATGTTGAGGGGTTAGTTTAGATTTGGGATTTTATAGTTCTATTTAGTTTGAGTATAATTTGATATTCATGCATGAATTGAGTTCAAACTATTGTTATTTAAGGGTTTGAGTCTTTTAATTTGATGTTGAAACCCAAATCCTAGATCGATCCTTAGCTTGTAAAGATTATGTTACCCTTTTGATTAATCCAATAACAATGATAGAAAATTTGTTAATACTTAAGAGTCTTGCGTACTCTTCAATACTTTAGAAGATATCAATGAAACAATAACAATGAACGCTCATGAAGCCATTAAGAATATCAAAAAACTCCACTATATTAATACAGATCACTCTTAATGTGATGGGTTTTCAAAACAACCTTGCAGCTCTATTTATGAATTCATCCTATATGAATGAGATCTCTTTTGATACGTCTACATATAGATATTACTGGGTCTCCTTTTGATACACCAGCAGGAATCTAATAAGGTTTTCAAAAACGTTTATTACTAATCAAAGTTTTCTCTTCCTTTTCGTACTATCCCATAACTGTATAGAGCAGTACTAACTGCTACATAACATCTTCTAATTATACAAAAACAGTACTAACATACTTACCATTTACTATACTTCTACAAAGACAATATTAATATTTACTCTAACAGCACTAACTACTTGGAGTAAATTCTTCAAAACTTTAGCAGCAACAAAATCTTCAACTAGCAGCACTAATCTTTAACTGACAGTAGTAACTCTGAACCAGCAACAGAAACTCCAAAACTAATATGAAGCCTTTAAATCCCAACAATCCCCCCTAAACTTGATATTTACCTTGTCAATCATCAAGTTTATTCATATGCAACATCTTGATCATGAGGAGGATGTATCCAAACACATCTTTACTTTACATTTCATCTATCTACTACTGAATAAACCTAAGTAAGTCAAAAGTAGCTTCACTTTCAGATTCAGCTGTCAATATCAAAACTAACATCTTCTCAAGAGTTTCGTTTGTAAGTGGATACTTTCTTTCTGCTAGCATGTGAAACTCAGTACCATCTTCTAGCATCAAAATATGAACTCCACAGTTTTCATACAAATTCCAGCTTTTGAGAATCCAATCTTCTTGATTCTTACAGAGTTCATCAACTGCATTTGCCTCAAACATAGTCTTTAAGTCACCCCACAGAATTAGATCAATTTCCTCAGGAGTTGTTGTTTTAAATCTCTGCATTACTAGTCTTACGTAACTAAGAAGTCCATTCATATCAAAACCTTGAACATTTCAGTGGAAAGTCTTGATATATCTTGAAATTCCATCAGCTCTAAAAACTATGTATTAGTCATGAGGTTTCCATATCTATCATTACGATATAAAATTCAGTCTTTCAGTCAAACCAATTTGATACACTCTTTTCGTCTAGTATCTTCATATTCATTTGCTTCTTCTTCATTAGGAAAATTTACTTCAGAAAAGAATTTAGTTTGTTCTTCCTTTTAAGTCAATCGCATCAGTCTTTTTTTTTTAGATCTCTTTCATCCTATCCTTTTCTTTCTCTATTTAACTGTCCACATCTTTATTAAACTTTCCTCTTCGCTTTAGTGTTTAGGTCTTTAATCCTCTTTCATTTCTACAGATCCAAATAGGAGATAAAAAGTTATCTACCAGCTCTTTTCCTTATTGTAATGACCTGAATCTCTATCTAAAATCTCTATGCTTCAGTGGGCATGAGTTAAACCTACCTCGTGTTCTTTAGATAAGTCATCATTAGGTTTCTTAACTGTAACTTTGTAGGTGGTTTGCTCCTGATAGCCTTAGCTCTTTCTACTGCCAACCGTTTCTTCCTATTGTTAATGAATTATGCTAGCATTCTTGCCCTCTCTTTAACTATGTACTTTTCATGCTCTTCAAGAGTCATTCTAGCAGCTAATTCTTGATCAGCATCAATCTGTGCTTGAACAACATCATATAATTCAGCAAGGTTGTCATAGGATGCATTCTTCTTTTCTTTTGTCTTCTTCTTCCAGTTCAACATGAATCTTATCATGAAGATCTTTAGCAACTTGTTCATCATGTGCAGATAGATCCTTTATTTTCACTGGCTTTTCAGATTCAATCATTATTGCTTTGCCTTCGGAAGAACTTATGAATGAAACTGATGTTTTTTGTGTAACTGAAGGCTCTTGAATAGTAATCCCTTTAGCCTTTGGTTTTGTAGTTGTAACTATTGTAGCAGAGTTTAAAATAGGGACAGTTGTAACCACTTTAGGCTTAGAAGTCTTTAATTCAGCCAATGCTTCAGCCATTGTCATGTCAATGTCTGTTAATTCCTTAGCAGCATCACTAACAGGCTCAGCAGCAGTAATAGTTACACTATCAGTAGTAACTAGTAAACTAACAATAGTAACTGTAGGGTCAGCAGCACTAACTTCAACATCAAGAGCAGCACTAACACCAGTTTCTGCTAGCTTCACAACCACTTCTTCACCCTCAAGATTAGTAGTTGTATTAAAAATCAGATCATCATCTAGCCTCTGAGTCTCATCTACCAAAGAAATCTCATCACAGCATCAATATCAGAAATCATCCCCCCTGTTTGGATGCATTCTACTCAGCACCCAAACTAGCTTCCTCTAAAGATTCCACTCTGGTTGCAGAACCAATCTTTCTTAATCTTCTAAGAACTGAGGGTTTTAACTTTCTCCTTTTCTCTAGCTTTTCAACCGTCTTCTCTCAAACCTTAAAAACTTTCGTAGCCTTGGAGCATGCTTGTCTTCTCATAAAGCATCAACCTTCTTCTGCAAACTTGTAACCAACGCCATCATTCAAGCAACTAGTTTGCCAGAGACTACCCTCTTCACTTTTAGGTAGGTTAACACCAGTGAGAGGTAAATCATAGGGTGATGAGTGAGTAGGTTCTTGTTCAGGGGAATCATGAGGTGTGGATGGCTGGTCTTATGGTTCAGATATGGAAGGAGCACTTGTGGTGGCTGGATGCTCTTCATCAACAGGCATCTTAACATCTTCATCTGCTTGAGTTTGAGGTTGAACCAGCATAGTGTCAAATAAAGGAGTCTCATTCCTAGAAAATCCTTTACCAACTCTCTTCATATTTGCAAACACCTTCTGAGTGAGAGCAGGGGATGTATACTTATTGCGATGGCTGGTCATATCATCCACTTGATTGTCCAAAAATACTTGTAAAAACGTCTGGGGATTACATCAGAATATTGTTGAAACTGTCCACATTTCTGACCATGCTGTCAAAAATATACTTTGAAAAATTGAATTTTCTGCCTGTGGCTAGGCAGATGACAGCAGAGGCCATGGTACTGCTAAATTCATTCCATGCAGCCACTTAGCACCTCAGACCTCTGCAGGCCATTGATAAGGGTGTTGTGGATCAGAAACTTCCATTGTGGAATAAAGAAGGCCTTGTAGAATGTCAGCTTTGGTGGAGGTTTTTCATACCCTATTCTGGCAAGTTCTTCAAAAATCTCATTATTTGGCAGACATTCAACCCCTTCAGCATCTTCCAGATGAAGATCTCTTCTTATGATTGCTTCTGAAACAAACACCTTTTTGCCATCAATTAGGGCTTGTAACTGAACCACGCCATTTACTGTCTTTACTTTGGCCGTAGACCAAAATTGCTTGATACATGACACATATATGGTGGGATTAACGGTTAAAGCATATCTGATTGTACTTGCATTGAGAAAATCCAAGATTTGATCAAACCCTTCACTAGCATCTGATTTGGACAGATATGCGACCATGTTATGAGTGTCAACGAACGTTAGAGGTGCCATTGGTGCTGGGTTTTGATGATGATTGATGAAATTTGGTAAGGGTTTATTGATTAGAGAGATGTTTGTATGTATAGAAATCGATCAAGTGAATGATTTAAACCCTTAATCGAAAAGTTATATGAAACGTCTCTCAGCAGTAGTAACTTAAACCCAGCAGTAGTAATATATTCACTAGCAGTACTAACTATGTACTTGCAGTAGTAATATTTTTACACAAGCAGTACTAACCACTTGGTATATTTTCCTTGAAGATCATCAGCAGCACTATCTTTACTTGAACAACAGTAACTCTAACTTGAACAACATTAATCTTCAACATCATCAAGAAGACTTTAATTCAATTTTTTAGTGTTTTAGTTTACATTTTGTTACAGGTTTTGATCTACATGATGATGTTTGCGGCATAATTTTATTCTTCATGTGCTAAGCGATGTTGGGGGCTTATTGTAGATTGCAGATACTGGTTTATGCTCCCCTAAAATTTTAGTAAGTGATGTTTTTATTACATTATAAAGACAATAGTATAAAGGCCTTTGTATTAGTGATTTGAATGTGTTAAATAATGACAGTGTCACCTTGTTTATGAGTTCTGAGTTTTGTTTTCATATTAGATATTGTGCGAATGCTAATGTATAAATACAAGTATGAACTAACCTAATACAAGTGTGTTAATTTTTATGTCTTATTAGCTACACTTGCATTGGCCAGCTTAGCAGATTACTATATATACAATAACATCAAACCAAACCTTAAAGTAACAATTAAATAGATAAATTGAAATCCTTTACGCGGAGTATTTGTAGCAAAACAAAGCTTAAAATAGGTTATGCAGACAAATATAAATCCTTTTAAACAGAGTGATGAACAACTTAAGCATGCCAAGCTTCACTTGGATTTTCGGGATAACAGTACCATTCACAATAGGTTCGATAAGTAGTATTTTGTGATTCATTACAATTAATGCTTGAATTTACACGTGGAAAATATGATTGTTCATTGTGCTCGTGAATGATGTACTAAGTCCTATCGGACTTTGTCATATGTATTCTTTGTAATTTCTTGGATAGTGTTTTAAAGATAATAAACATTTTTTTTATCTATCTGGTCTTTCACATAAAACACTTGTCGTGCTTGTGAGGCTAATATGAACGAATCATCCTTGTGGCCTAAACTATTTAGGTCTACCAATGTATAACCAAGATTAGGATCGTGTTTGACCCCACAACTTTATGATTAACCCAACTCTCATTTGAAAAGAGGAATTTTCCTTGAAACAGTATCTTAGTACCTATATCTCTTGAAAAAACCCCATATTACAACATGCTTTTCTTGTGGATTGCAATTCTTGCTAGATAGTGAAGACTCTTTTAAGTCTCAACACTAACCCCACTTATTCTGGGTAAACTATTGCATTCAGTACTTTTGTACGAAATGTTACCCTATTGATGTCTATATGCCTCGTATTTCCTATGGTGGCGCGTGGCCATATGTATCTACCTTACAATGTTTATGAACATCTCTTTGGATATCGCTAAACTCTCTTTCAACCTGAATTTTATTACAAGTATATTATTACCTTGAATTGGCAGGAACAACAAAACAAACAATTAAAGAATGAGGAGTGTATGGGATAATGATATATAGTGTGCTAGTGGACCTTATCTATGTATATACAGGAGGGACACTCACTTTTTGTCTCAATCTCATTTATTTAGCAACAAATAAAAAAATGATAAAACAACATACGAGTAATTACCTCTTCGCGTAACCACTTAGCAAAAGATTTATTGTGCTTATTCTCCAGCAATGCTATTCGTTTACCCGGGTTTTTTGTTTTTAAAACTTAATTGTGTTGCCTGAAACAAAACAATGTCTTTGATTATTATATTTGATAGAACATTTTAAGCAACGAAATAACATGTGTTGTAATACTTACTCGATATACGGTACAATTTCATCTGTATTCTGTATTACATACAAATGTGCTGGGCCGATAATGGCTTTCCTTCCTCATTTTCATAAGTTTCATGTTTATCAGGTAGGATACCAATAGTTTCCATGGATTTATGATATTCGCTAAAAAAACTCTATTGTTTCTTCTGCAATAGTCTCCTCAGCAATGCATCCTTCTAGTTTAATTCTGTTTCGCACGTGTCCTTTAATAACCTTCATACATCTTTCGAAGGGATACACCCACCAAAAGCATATGGGACCACATAATTTTACCTCCCTAGTTAGGTGCACAGTCAAATGTATCATAATATCAAAAAATATGGAGGAAAGACTTCTCGAGTAGGACACAGTGTCACTTCCTGTTCTGATTTGCATCTATTCCTAGTTATCCTTCATACATGATTTCTTCTTTAGCTACATATCGATTTGAAGAAAAGCAAACCTGATAATAGCATACTCGTGTGGGGTGTGGGTGCATGATTGAACGTATTGCAATGGGCAAAAACTCTTGCATTAGCATGTGATAGTCATGCAATTTAAAGCCAATGAGCTTCCTATCCTTTAGGTTGACCAAACTAGAGAAATTTGAACAACAGCCTTTTGGTACCTTGATGTTGTGTAACGTTTCACAAAAGATGTCTTTTTCAGCATTCGTTAATGTGTAACCTGCTGGAGGCACAAATAGAAGATAAAATCAACAACTACTATCATTCACAACATCTTAAAGATCATCATTTGTAAGTCATTTCATCTATTTTCTTTCAATTTAAGTCTAGGGTTCATGATGAACACCAAAAATTAAAATTAGGGATTTTTGATTTTTCTTTCAATTTCATACAATTAAGACTACTAGGTTACAATGTATAACTAATATGCTTCTCATAGACATAGGATTTGCATATATTAGTAAGCTTGTAGAAACATTGCTTTTGAATCAAACCCCCAATTTTATTCAAAATCACTCACGTTAGGAACACAATAAATTGGTGTTATGCATTGTTAATCCAACCTAAAAACATTTTCAAACACATGCATAATGATCTCATGAAAAAATTTTAAGATACATAATTCATATGTATTTTTTGACTTGTGATGTGCAAAATTAAACTAAGGAGCGTTTGGATTAACTCTTAAGATTTTAATTGTTAGGTTGAGTTAATGGTTACTCCACATTTGTCACACTTAGGCACACACTAGACCTCTCTTTAAATGAAGAAACCTCACTAAAATTATCTTTTTCGATTCTAGGTGAAATGACTTTGGAAGATGAATTACGGTACACTAAATCATATGTTCTAACAATCTCAAATGAAAACTATAATCCAGACATCTTAAAACCTATCATTCGAAACCTAGAATGTAGGTCAATTCATGAAGGTCGTCCTGTATCTCCTGAATTCACTAAATATGATAATATTCAAAACCTTTTTCAAATTATCAAACTTCTGAATATATATGAACTTCATGAAGGAATCTGTCCAAGATTTCTACTTGAATTCTACTCCTCAATAGAAATCACCAAAGATGATGATCAAAATGTCTTTTTAACATTCTGGGCATTAAAAAGAACGTTTAAATTTTCACTGAAGTCATTTGCCTCGATTCTCTCCATTCCATGTGAATGAGAATGTTCTTACTCTGAAGAATCATCTCTCAACTCTTTGAAAACTAATCACGAGTCAAACACATCGTATCAAACACACATTCTAACACCAAATGAAATTATTCAATCAATCACAACAACCGAACAAACCATTTTTCTAAATAAAATCCTCAAGGAACAGCTTCGTTATGACATGAGATCTTGGAATGAAATCATTCAAGAGAATGCACTTGGCACACAAAATGACTCATCATTTATTCTGGCTTCAACATGTCACATGATGTATTGCATTCTAACAAGTACTCCTTTCAACTTTGCCTACTTTCTAACCAAACGAGTTAAAAAGATTAAAAATAAACTAAATTCTCCAATGCCATATGGAATGATTCTAAATGGCCTATATGATCACATCATCAAAATTAATCCTTATCTACGAAAATTAAAATATATATCATATTGGCTATCCATGAAACCCTAGGTTTATCCCAATCATCTTCAAGCAATTATTTCCATATCCTCAGAAGAAGCTTCAAGTAATGATTCGAATTCCATTTAAGATATTTTTATCAAGTATTATTACTAGGCATACGTAATATTATTATTGCTATGTAATAACTTCTATCTCAGTCATTCTAGTACTTATATAACTTGCCTTTGTCACTATTATTTCATGCTTGCTATATGACACTTTATGGACATTTATGTCATTTCTATGTTTCTACTTGGCCCCATTGCATGAGTTTCCCTCTTTTCTTTTAGCTAGATTATGTGAATCTTGAAGAAATAGAAATGCCACAATCAACTTTTGGAAAATTACGTAAACCTCCAGAGAACGGCCCCCAAAAATTAAGGGCGGCTCCATAATATATATAGGATCGTCTGAGGATTATGGGACCGTCATCAGGGAACCACGAAATTTTCATGTCCCAACCTTGACCCTATTCTTTCCTTTCTAGACAAAACACTTCCTTGACCCTATTCTCCTT
>BQNB010144771.1:0-16810 GCA_026074375.1 Tanacetum coccineum
GTGTATCTGATGGCTGACTTTTGGTTTTTGCTTCATTGGTATAGATGTTTTGAGTGGTATAGGCAATTTGTTCATAGGTCTAATGTTTATTGTCTTCCGTAAATATGTTTTGGAATTAACATAATTTGTATTGCCTATATGTTTGTCGGGAATTGATTGGCACACTCATTTTTTTGATTGAGACACTCTAATTTATGCATAATATAGTTGTACAGTGTTTACTGTGTGCACTGTATACTTGTACAATTGAGTGTCTCAATAAAAAAAATGAGTGTGCAAATCACTACCCATGTTTGTCCCTATAGGTATGCAAATATCCGGATACTGTTAATACATAATCGTATTATGAGAGAATTTTTACCGATGCCATTTCGATATGTTCGTGAGTAAGACTTTACATACATTGTCGCGAGAAGGCATTGGGTTCTACGACTTTTTTTTAGAACGGCTTGTTAGTTGTTAGTGGTTCAAGTCCAGCAGTGACATCCAATTGGGCAGTATGCTGTATCCTGAACCCGTCTATACTTTCTCATATTCCGCCTGAAGGGGTAAAAGTCTCGGGTGGGACTCGAACTTGAGACCTCCCCTAGCCAAACATTCCATCCCCAAGCCCCCTAAGGAATCTTGGAGGCCAACAGAGCTAGCACAGTTGGTTTGGATTCTAAAACTTTACTTATTCATTTATCGAGTATGTTAAGTTTATGACATGATATGCTTTTTCATTAACAAACAATATTAATCGATGAGAGTGCAAGTGGTTTGTCAAAAAACTGTCTAACGTCCCTCGTTAAATAATTGTCCAAAACGCATCCCTTCATCAATGTTTTGAGACACGATACATCCCTTGGACTAACGGTGCAAATTTTTTTTCTCGTTAATTATTAACGAGGGTCTAATTTTTAACGGTGCAAATATATAGGAGGGTAGTGTTGTCTTTTTGCTGCCACAAGGATGTATCGTGAACTTTTGCTTAAAATTAGTTTTTGTTTGTTTTTTAATTTAAAAAAAAAAACTTTTTACATTATTATTCGTAAAAAAAAATATTTTTTTTTACAAAATCTTAAAAAAAAAAAAATCGCACTTTACAAAAATCTTATTTGTTTTAAAAAAAAATTTAGTTTTGTTTGTTTTTAATTTTTTTTTTACAAAACTTTAAAAAAAAAATCGTACTTTTACAATCTTAGTTTTGAAAACAAAATGTAAAAATTTTGTATTTTTTAAAATCTTAGTATTTAAAAAGTACAAATTTTTTTTAAAAAGTTTTGTAAAAAAAGTGCGAAATCTAAAAAAAAAAATTAAAAAGTGTGAAGTTTTTTAAAAAGTTTTGTAAATTTAAAAAAAAAAGTTTTTAAAACTACGATTTTGGTTCGATTATTTTTAAAAATAAATAAAAATTTTGAATTTTTTTACAGAACTTTTTAAAATCTTTTTGTACATTTAAAAAAATAAGATATTAAAAAATACGAAAAGATTTAAATCTTTTTCAAAAAATTTAGATTTTTAAAAGTGCGATTTTTTTAAAAAGTTTCCTAAAAAAGTACGAAATTTAAAAAAAAAATTAAAAATAATCGAACCGAAATCGTACTTTTAAAAACTTTTTTAAATTTTTTTTTACAAAACTTTTTAAATTTTTTAAAAAAACTTAGCACTTTTTATTTTTTTTTAAAGATTTTGTAAAAAAAATTAATTTTTTTTACGAATAATAACGTAAAAAGGCTTTTTTTTAAATTAAAAACAAACAAAAACTTTTTTTTAAGAAAGAAGTGCAAAAATCATCCATGTGGCAGCAAAAAAACAACAATACCCTCCTATATAGTTGATCGTTAAAAAATTAGACGCTCATTAAGACCCTTTACGCGAAAAAAAAATTTTTTTACACGCGTTAGTCCAAGGGATGTATCGTGTCCCAAAATATTGACGGAGGGATGTGTTTTGAACAATTATTTAACGAGGGACGTGGTACGGTTTTTTGACAAACCACAGGGATGATTTTTGCACTTTTTTTTTGTTTGGTTAAAACTATACGAAATAACAAAAATAAAGCTAATCTTAACGTACTAATTAGTATGACTTCAATGTAAAATGTGACTTGTAGTCTTCTAAATTAATTTAATTAAATAAGTACGTTTACATTTCAACTATTATTTTAGACGTTTACATATATTAAGGTTAGTTTTATTATTGTTATTTCATAATTATTTGAGAAGAATTAGAAAATGTGTCTGTATCACTTCATTCATAAGTTTTTTTTTAAATTAAAAAACAAACAAAAACTAATTTTTTTATAAAGCAAAATATCACGATACATCCAGCAAAAAGACAACAATACCCTCCTATATATTTGCTCCTTTAAAAATTAGACCCTCGTTAATAATTAACGAGAAAAAAAATTGCACCGTTAGTCCAAGGGATGTATCGTGTCCCAAAACATTGACGGAGAGTTGTGTTTTGGACAATTATTTAACGAATCGATCTAGATAAAGTCGACCAACATAAAGTCGACCAACATATATTTAGAGGCCTAGGTGTAGTAACACCATAACACCCATTTTTTGCCGCCACATCAGCATAACACCAACACCAACACCACTCCCCTTATCATAACACCAAATAACACCACTCACCTCTTTATTTTCATAAAACCCCCTTCAATTATTTCATTCATTTAACAAACTAATCATTTTATTCATTAAATTCAAATACACATTACAATACTAAAAAAAAATACGCCCCGGCGACTAATCTTCTTCCGATGCTTCTTCAACTTCGCGCCAAATATGGTTCATAAGGTTTTGTTGGAGACTAATATGCGTATCTCTGTCTCTTAATTCTTTTGCTTTACGACGTTGGGTTTCACATCGATCGATCCATATTGTTTGCATTGACCTTGCGGGATTAGAATACACATGTTTGAAGTCAACAACCGACATATTTTGATCTTCTAAAATCATGTTATGCATGTTGGTTAGTTTGGCTAATTTCTTTTTGAGTCAACTCGAAAGCTGAACCGAACTGAACTGAATCGAAAACCGAATTTGAAGTCGGTTCGGTTATTGGGTTGACTCGATTAACCCGAATTACATCATTATGGTAATACACATTTCAAAAGTGATACTACGTCGTTTTGACTATAGTGCTACAGTAAAATGAACAGTACCCGACCCCCTGGTCTCGGTTACTGTTCATCGGCCCAAAAAAAAAAAAACTTTATAATCCCCCTCCCCTTCTTTGGCCAAAAATAAGAAAAAAAAATTTACGGGACGTACTCTCATTATATACATACACATTACAAAAGTAATACGACGTCGTTTTTTACGTCGTTCTACAGTAATATGAACAGTGTTCGGCCCAATGGGCTCCCAGTTCGGGCCGGCCCACTTTTTTTTTTTTTTTTTTTACAATACAAAAAAAAATACTCGACACAATAATAAAGAAAATAAAATTACAAAAAGTATGACTTATTCTTATCTAAAAAATTTCCCGCGTCATGAGGCCCAACACATAAGCCTTCAATATTTACCGTGTGCTACAGTAATATGAACAGTGTTCGGCCCAATGGGCTCCCAGTTTGGGCCGGCCCACTTTTTTTTTTTTTTAAAAATACGCAATACATAAAAAAAATACTCGACACAAAAATAAAAAAGAACAATTACAAAAGTACTGACTTATTCATATCAAAAAATACGCGTCATGAGGCCCACACATAAGACCATAAAAAAAACCACTTTAATCATAAGACCAAAAAAATAAACCGCACAAAAAAATTATATTAAAAAAAATTGTTCGGCAAAAAAGTGATACGACGTCGTTTTTTACGTCATGCTACAGTAATATGGCCACTTTTTTTTAATAAATACGCAATACAAAAAAAATACTCGGCACAAAATAAAAAAAGAAAATTACAAAAGTACTGACTTATTTAGATCAAAAAATACCCGCGCCATGAGGCCTAACACATAAGCCCATATAAAAAAAACCACTATTAAACATGAGCCCGAAAAATAAACCCGCACAAAATAAAAAAAATAGAAAAAAAAAATTTAACCCGCAACTATGTGCGAAAAGTTAACGTCCCGCAGCAACGCGAGGGTAAACATGCTAGTTTATTTAAAAAAGTAAAATAATTACATAAATAATTAGCAAAAAAAATCCAAACATAAAAAAGTGTTTTTGTTTAATATATATTTTAGAAACAAATAAATAAAACCATTCAGACAATTGTAAAAAAACAAACAACATTTTTTTTTATTCGGATTCAGACTTTATGACAACCTCTTACTAATAAGATGTGATTGTCAGATTGAGACCCAAAACATCTTAATGAAACAAACACACCATAACTTGCCGGAGGTCTTTCCGGAAGTAGTCCCTTGTGTGACTGTCTACATCCCACATCCCCATACCCCGCTCCGGAAGAGTTGGGTATGATTGTTGTTGCTGTTGGTTATTGCTTCATTGGTGTTGATGTTTTGAGAGTGGCATAGGCAATTTTGTCAACCGGTTAAAACATATCATACTCGACCTATCTATACTATTATATAAAGGTTACTAAAAAGATATATGCATTTTATCTCCTGGTTTAAGAGTACTGGTGTCACTAAGTTGTTACTCATCTGGTTGGTTTGAATGGCAGGTTGTTTCCTCCTGCGATTGTTAGGTTATTTCAGTCTTAACCATAGTGAGTAGTTTAGGTAGTTTTTCCAAACTCACGTTCTCCATTGTAATTCCAATTTTATTTAGTTATTTATTGCTTACAAAAAAGAGAAATGCAATTAAACGGATAATGTTTGGATAGTTTTGCACAGTTCTTTCATGTCGGTACCTCGCTGTTTCTTATCTTCATGACAGCCAATGAAAATAAGGTTAAGTGGAAGTCAACTAAAGACATTTTAAAGGATTTTCGGTTTCCAATGTGTGAAATGATAGGGATTCATGATATCGATTAGGTTGCCTCGTGTGAGCTAAATTGGTTTGGTCAATGTTTTCTTAGACATTTTTTTATTTTGTGGTTGGCGGTTAATGGATGATTAAAGACTCAAAATAGAATGATTAAATGGATTTCAATTGCTGATTTTGAATGTGTGTTCTGCAATGCAAGCTAGGTGAATGAGTAAAATAATTTGTCATAGGTCGTTTTGCTTATTGTCTTCCGAAAATATAATTTGTATTGCCTATATGGTTTGGCCCTATAGGTATGCAAATATCCCGATATTACTAGGCTATTTAGTGGGTTTATTTTGAATTTTTTTACAACTTTAACTTTAATTTAAATACAAACTTGATTCGTAAAATATATATACTTTTGAAGACAATGTATGATAGGTAAGAGAGTGTGTGAGTCTTTATACATGCGAGAATGATGTTAATATGATGTTGCGGGAAAGCTACGAAAACCCAAACAAACACATATACAATTGAAATTCTCTAAGCGGGTAGGGAATTGCGGAGCGAGTTGGGTTAGCAATTTTTATCGCCGCCGCTATGCGCGGGTATCCAACTAGTCTAATTAAACGAGTCAAATGGATCGATCTGAACTAAACTCGACCCGCATATATTTAGGCCCAACCCAAAACTATCTACTTTTATACCCCAGTCTTCCTTTATTTTGTGCCGGTAAGAAAACAAACAGTGAAACAGGTTATTAGGATCCACCAAAGTTTCGGGTCCGGTCAAATTACAGTTATTCATTCATAACTAATCTTTTTTATTTTCCCGCCAAAATTATATTATTTTTTAAATTGTCAAGTTACAAACCCTAACCCTAATTGCATATAATCACTCTATTTACAGTTAATCTCATCAACAGCCGGTCGAATCACATCTTCTATCAGTCTCGATGGCGAACGAGTCGACAAATCGATCCGAGGAGCGGTTTCGGAGTTGCGGCCAAAAGAGGCCGTTTATGGCCGTATCCGAAAGCGAAAGCGAGTTGCCTAAGAAGGCGAGAGGAAGCGGCGACGGAGAAGTTCGGTTAGCGGCGAATGTGAAAAAGGTAGCGGAGATACTGCCTGTGTTGGCTACAATGGTGGAGATGAGAGGTGGAAGGAAGGCGACGTCGGTTGAGTTCGAGATGATGATTGAGGCGCGAAGGAAGCTGGTTGAGATATGCGAAGAGTTTGGACCAAAAGATGTTTTTGGTAATGATGTGTTTGGGATTATTGTTGATGATTTAGGGCTTGGTAGAATGAAGGAGACAAAATTGGCGGCTTGTTTCCCTAAGATGTCGATTGGTGAGAAATTGGAGGTTACGAAGGTTAAGGTGAGGGTTACTTTTTGGCAATTGATTAGTTATTTGTTACGAGTAGTTGTTATGATGGTTTTTAGAATGTTTGGTTTTGTATAGATTAGCTTATTCGCTGGGCTTATTGAAATTTGATAAAGCCAATAAACTCAATGTTTTATGACCTATGAGTTTATCAACTTGAGTTATGTACTTAATTAACCAGTAACGTCAGGTTCATAAGCTCGCTAGCCATTAAAAATGATCTAATCGGCTTTTTTGAAATCTCAATAACCCCATAAACCCATCAAACTGCTTTTTTGACACCACCTTAGCTATTGATGTGAGGGTTAAACTGCTTATGGCTGTCGTGAGTACTTGATTTGCTTCCTGTTTAGGACTTTCGGAAAGAACAACTGAAACTGAAACTAAACCGCACACCATACTGAGCTGAAATAAGAGGCTAATCGGATTATGTGGTTCAGGAAATTTGGCTATATGCGTTTATTTGTTTGGGTAAATTAAAAAGCTGTTAACGGAAAAGAACCTTTTATGGATGCAAATATTTTCAGATATAATATAAACTAGCTATATAAAAAGTTTTATCTCAAAAGTAATAGTTATTAATGAACTATATTAGTCAGTTATTAGTTAGTCGTTATAAAGTTGCAGCTTGCCTAATTTCTTGTATCTGTATTTGATGTTGCGTTTAGAAAGTTTAGCTTAGCATGTTGAGAACGTGTTTATTATGCGGCTGAATTTAGCTAATACTGCAACTGTGCTAGAGTAGGTAGTGATTCTCCATGCTTCGCCCTCTCTGATCTTTGGTGCTATCCTATGGTTGTTTAGTAAGAGCTTACTCATTGCAAAAACCTTTAGATCTATAGCTTAAGCTAATTTGTCTGTTTTCCTCTCAAACAAGCTAATGAGCACCATTAATGTGCTTACCCAAACACTCCCCTTAGCTGCTAATATGTGGCATAGTTTCATGTAGAAGCACTTCCATTGTTCTAGTCACCTAATTAGTTTTCTAATTGGGTAAGACTATGAGTTAATGACTACGTTTACGAAGTTTGGTTAAAACAATTTAGAATGATGATTACAATAAAGTGTTTCTCATGGATGCATCCTTGTATTTGCATTCTGTATCAGATGGAAGAAGATGAGTTTTATTCACCGAGGGCGACTGAACCGCGTCCAGCATCATCCAACCATGGTTCATGCTTCACGGGTTTCAGATTCAGTAAATTTACCATTTGAATTGCCCACAAGTGAAGCAAGACCTGGAGGGTCCAATGCATCGACTAACAGTCATCTTGGAAAGCATTCTACAGTGCAGCTTCACATGAACCTCGTTCAAGCTCCTACCCACGAAGAAATTGCTAAAATTGTTCAAAACATAGTAAATGCTCATATGCCGGAGCCAGATCACAAGAGATGGACTGTCCCTTCAACAAGCGACTGCATCAACAAGGTACTGGCTTGCCAAACATGCGAGTGTGTGATTAACGAGATGTACGGTGCTATCATTTGTGATGCTTGTGAAAGCGCGAGTCATTTGAGATGTCTGCAATTAAAATCAGAACCGATGTCTGGAGAATACTGGCATTGTTTAAAGTGTGTGGAAAACAGCAATGGGAAACCTTTTCCCCTCAAGTATGGCCGTGTTGCGAGAATTACAAGTAAACCAGAGATGTCTTCCAGCACAGCACGAGTTCAACAGTCTATAGAAAAGAAAGTACAACCATCTGACGGGAATAATAACCAGAAAAAAATGTCAAGTGTTACAGATGCTTTGTTAAATCCATTATCTCAAAATGGAATAAAATTGGAATGCAACCAAGAAGATGATATGAGGGAGGATGAGGAAGACGTTGAGTGGGTGGGGGATAAGCTAAATGAAGCTGACGGCAAGACGTATTATCGATCTTGCTGTATCAATGGAACCACATATCAGCTTCAACATTATGCTCTATCTAGCTCTACCGGCAAAAACCTTGTGCCTGGTAAACTACAGGTGAGTAGCCATTGTGTTAAACTTTAGAACGGACCTGTCAGTCTAATTCCAGTGGACCCAACCTGCTCTTTGAGCCTTTTCTTGTTATATATGCATCACTTGTGACACTTAATAAGTGTTACAGATGTTTTTTGCTTTAAAAAATTTGTCATGGATGCTAGTGGTTATTTTAAACAAGGATTTGTTGCAGGAAATGTGGGAAGATAGTAAGACAAATAAGAAGTGGGTCACCGTCTCACGCTGTTTTTTTCCTGATGATTTGCCTGAAAGAGTGTGTCATCCATGTGCTCCAGAAAGCAATGAGGTAAAGCTCTAAATACAATTTGTTAGTGCCATTCATAATTTCTCATAGTATATAATTACAAGTAGGAAGGATTTATTGTAGATTATTGTAACTTATTGTAGTTTATTGTCTAAACTGGTTGGTGGAGTTTTTCGTTTAGTGGTTCATTCCCTAAAACGGGTCAACTGGTTATAGTTTTTCACGAATTGGTTAGAAATTGAATGGGTCAAATGGGTAAACCAGCTCAATGTGTTCTTACTAGATGCTTAATACCTCCTAATTGGTTTCTTCATAAAAAAATAGACTACTAACATTATGGTTTTTTATCTTCTTCAGTGCATTAGTTAATTTTTTGTTCTATCAAAAAGAAACAAAGTGTTGACTTGAATAGTCACAGTCTGACCACCAAAATTATAACTCGGGGTAAAAAAGGTACCCTTCAAACACCAACTCCGATTCGGTGCCGAGACTCGACCTCAATTTTTCGCACTCCGTAGTCCTATGACTCATGTTATACAATAAATACAGAGACATAATTGACATTATATGAAAGTTCATATATTTGTAGTCTATTATATATTAAATCAGCTCTATATAAGGATTTCATATGCATCGTTACGTTTATTTTGTTTATTTACCTTCTTGTTCTTCCTTGTGATGGGCGGTCTGTAACTAAATATGAACTTTTGCAGTCACCCTACCTCTTGCATATTTATTAAGAAAGAAATTTAAGTTTTAGTTTTGATTTACAAACCAAATAAGCTTGATATCATCTTTAATGTTCGAGGGCTTTCACCTTAGGTTTAATGATTCACAAACTATCATTTTCTATTAACAGCTGGCTCGATTCCATGGTTGGGACATGGAAGTCTTTCCTCCCCAGAGAAGTTCTCATAAAGAAAAGAGCATATGCAAAAGTCAGTTGCATACAGGTGACAAACCCAATATTACTACGCTTTCTCTTTTCTTGTTCTTGCTATGCATAGTGTTTGTTTTTTTCAATTCTTTTATTAGGAATTATTATCAGTATAATTTAGGACAACGAGTGTTTAGGTAATCTATCCCGTTTAGTTTTTTTATTCAAAAAAATATAGTTAGCACTAAGTTATAATTGTAAATTCACCAGTGACAAACCAAAACCGCTTTTTCTGTGCAAGTGTGTTTTTTCATTCTTACTATATCAGTATAATTAAGGAGCGTTTAGGAAACATCCGTTAGTTTTTCTTCAAAAATTATAGCACTAAGTTATAATTGAATTCCGAAGTAGATGATGTATCTAAAATTGCTTGTTATGATTCTATGGTCGCTTTTAGTATTAGAGATTTGTAATCTTTTACCTATAGTTGAGTAATCCCTTTCTAAAGGAATATATAGGTTTTGAGAAGTTGTACAGGTATCGAGGTACATGTTTAGAATTGGTGATGTTAACAACATATATTTTATGGTATGATAAAAAGGGAATTGTTACATGCTCTCTAAATCAGTCCGAAATGATATTTTGTATGATGAAAACTTCAGCTGTCAAAATGGTCAAATATAATCAAAGTTCGCTATGTAGTCATGGTAGAGGGTATCAGAATAAAGATCACTCACCGGACCTATTTTATGTCAACAAATCAAATAAATACATTGAGAGTTTTGCCAGACCAGATACACGTTCATAGTCAATTCAAATGTAACTATAACTTTAAGATAAGAAGAATTTGCTATCTTAGTTTTCTTCAGAGTGAACGTCACACCGTAATCACTTCACACCATAATCACTTATCTTACTGTCTGCAAGTTTGAGTAAAACCAAGATTTTAGTGAAGTTATCAAAGCTAAACCAAACAAGCGTGGTTTTTCGCCTCAAACTCCTACTACTACTTATTTTGGTTGAATTTGTGATTTGGTAATATATAGACTAAGGCTGTTCAATATTCACCTCATATATCGACACCTGAGCATCAACACTACAAAGTAAGCAAAATAAACCCAAAGTTGTACCATTCATCTCAACTATAGAAACGTTACTTAAAATTGTATATATCGTTTCACTCGAATAAGTCAGCATACACGAATATTTAAAACAAAAAGTCCAAAAACATGATTAACAATAAACAAAACGATATGCAAGTTTGAACGACTAACAATGTCTAAGAATCATAGCCAGTTCAAACACTTGCAAATGGATTAGTGAGCAGTTCAAGAGATTTCTTAAGATAATCTACAGCAACAAAAACGTCATCAAACGCCAATGCTCCAACAGCAAACCTTGCTGCCTTGTGTGCCTCCGCAATCTTCTCAGGGGCAGGTTGGTAATTACTGTCATACTGTCATACTGATACGACTGTGAAGCGACCGGTGCAAATTCTGGAACCGGAGCTGGAACCGACCCGTTGCCTGCACTTTGTACTGACCCATAGATGGATAATCTGTTGGTCTGGTAGAAGAAGACGAGGGTTAATGAGCTGCTGGTGGTGGTGCTGCTGCTGGAAGGCTAGTTTCAGAAAAACTAGGGTGAAGGTGGATAATCATTCGAATGGTATGAAGGCGGTGGTGGTGGCGGGATGGTTGAGGATGGAGGAGGGAAATTTGAGGGCGGTGGTTGGTTATTTGAAGGTGGCGGCGGCATATTGGAGGATGGTGGAGGCGGGGCATCCCGTGGTACAACTAGAACTAAGTTGACCCATATGTTACAACTACGACTAATTACCAACGAGAATGAAGACAAATAACTAAAAAGAGTTTAGGGTATCACTTAAGAAAATTAATATAAGTTAGAATTATATGGGCTTTAGTAAGGACTCGTAAATTCGGAGTCTTAATGTTGATTATTAAGGCATTGCAGGTTGTGATTATGGGTCTCGAACATCAAATAATTTATGTTCTTTAAAATGATAAACTCTTTTCTCAGTCATGATTTAGTTTCAAACGGTAAGTATAAACTATATAAAGTTTAAACATTGTTTCATTGATTTCACCAGAAAGTAGTCTATGACTTGAATCCCCTCCATTTTGCTAATATATTTTCGTAATCAATATTCAACGTATTGCAGGTGTGGCAACGTAGCTGCAATACTTGAGCTGGATGCTTGTCTCAGTCAACAGTTTCATGTATTTTAAGCAGCTCCACATGTATGTATTATGGGATTTAAATGGAAAATAGAGGCATTATGAAAGGTCGTTGGTATATATATAAAGGACGCGTAATTTCTAATACCCCAAGCCCAGATTAACTTCCTATGCATACCTTTTCTTATACATACCCTTAAGTGATTTGGCAGTGCAATTTAAATAAAGTGTCACCCAATTTTTTTCAATAAAATTATACACGAGGTTTATATGCTTACACTCCTGGGGAATTTGACCAGTTTGACCCATTTGTCTTGTTTGAGCAAACGTTGTAATTTTACTTGTTTGAGCCATTATAGACCGACCATTACACGAATCGACCCATGTATAAGTAAATGGGTCGGGTTTGCCTCCTCTAGATGCATGTTCACAATTTTGCCTTCATTCATGGTCATTATATGACTAAAGCTGACATCAAAAAATCAGACAAGAAGCAAATTAGGCGTAAAATTGTTATTATGACTGTCCTAGTTACTGTTATATTACATAATTTGTGCTATGATACATGGTCTAAAATCTAATCTAATGCAGCAATTACTAGCAGAATTTTTGTATGACGTTTTAGTTAATACTAAATTGCAGGAATCAAGAGGGGCTTCTGCCAAAAAGGCAGCACTTGATAATCTACTGATGTACACTCTGCGACAAGTATCGTTTCGCTTATGATAACGGAGCTTCAAAAAATTTTGTATGGCTCGTGAGCAAAAGTGGTTTTTACACAATTGTAATACATCAAAGCACCAATGTGAAATCTTTGTAACACACTTCAAACTAATTTGTTTATAGGCTTGCTTTGACTAAACCATATTAGCTTAGACAATGCAACCTAATCATGAATCTCAGAAATATCGTTTCACTCATTAAAAACCGACGAAAAATCTATTAACCAGCCTTTAGTTGACTTCCATTTAACCTTATTTCTCATATCGATATAAGAGCAGAAACAAATTATGCAAAAATATCCAACAGCTATCACTAATATTGGCTGGATCCACCTCACATATAAACACAAATATCAATTAAGGCAGTTCAATAGATTAATTAAAAACTAGCAAAGATTCTAGGAATTACAACGACACCAAAACAAACGATAATTCTGGCTAAAGCAACGCTAAAACTAAAACGACCTTAGACTTGCAACTGTGAAAATCCAAACTCTCGAAGAGGAACCCTCGCCATCCAAATTCAACCAAACGGGTAACCACTTAATAACCTAAACTTTGCATATGGAAGACTTGAATAGTTGAATGTGTATCAACTCTTTGATCTCTATACCTTGTTATCGTCTTCAATGAATGATAGAATTTTATTCATCAAGTAAGAGTAGCGTTTCCATGTACGAATTCACTGAAAATGAGTCAAAAGATCCATAAAACCCAATACCATTGATATGCCCTGAGGAGGGTTCATAAACTTCAATCGCAGACGAGATGGTATCATCAGTATTTTCAATTATAACTTCACCGTTCTTTCTTAACTCTAATACTCTATAATGCACCCCCCACGTATCTGGTGCCTTGATACTCAACATCTTAGTAAATGACTTGGTTAGACCCTCCTTCATTATCCATATATCACAAAATCTTGTCTCGCCTTCCTTATAATACTCAAACAAACCAAGCGACTCATAGACATTCGAGATCGTGAATTTCTTCATGCGTACTAACCTACCTGGAAGACACACTTCACCAAACTCATCACTCTTCAAATCAAACGAAATGATCAAATTAGACCAAATTCCAAAAGCCAATTTACTAGTATCATAAGCATGCCAATAAATAAACCCCTCAACAAAAACATGATTAGATGTCAAATGACAAGTTCTAAAAGTCGGCGGAATGTTAGACACAGTTTTCCAAACACGTGCACTTAACGTAAAAGCCTCAACCTCCCAGTTGAGCACAGTCGGAAAACCAATAGTATTGATTCTAACAAGCTTAGGGTCACTAGTGTTGGGACAAACCCCAAAACCAACAAAAGTAAGTCCATCAG
Source organism: Tanacetum coccineum (assembly GCA_026074375.1). NCBI lineage: Eukaryota > Viridiplantae > Streptophyta > Magnoliopsida > Asterales > Asteraceae > Tanacetum > Tanacetum coccineum. The sequence goes on from BQNB010144771.1 coordinate 13,627, forward strand.
GTATTCCCAATGAATTAGATATGGTAACACCAACTGCTTTCCCAATAGAAGGATTCCAAAGAACAGCTTGGCGCGAACCGTAAAAACATAACAACCCGTTGACTGAAGTGAGTGTTGACATGTATCCAGGTTGGCTAACGGGATGGGGGACGGTTAGGGAAGATTTGTGGTTAGGGAAAGTATCATCGTCCACAATCGAAACATATTTTACTTCATTAGCTAACCAATATTTAACAAACAGATGGGTCTTACAAGAGTGATAACTTTTAATAAATTCTGAGCTATCGATAAGAGACTTCCATTGTTTCGAAACTGACCTGCATTGAACAATTGCTTTAACAGGAAGCCTTTTAATGATTTCTGATTGAATTTCGAATGGAATGTAGTCTGACATTTTTATTATTTTTGTTAGGGTTTTGAATGTTTGGGTTTTTGAAACAAGAGTAAAACATCACTGACTCATTTGTGTGTTATTCATGGTACACTGATAACGTTAGGTTTATTTGTTATGGTGTTTGGGTCACTGGGCTTTGTTTACAAAGGGCCATAAACTAGTGGATTTGTTATAATAAACGAGTGGGCTTCATTTACAATGCAACATTGAACATTCATGTTTAAACAAATTTAGTATTTACCAAAACGCTATTTTATTTTTTCTATTATTTTTTTTAAACGGTGACTAACTTTTTTTTTTAACTGTACAGATATAGTTAGTGTGGTTAGTGGGAGTTCACTCTGAAACCATCATGAGGAAACTCGAACTTGAGACCTCTCGCATGGGGAAGAGCTATACAGATGTTGGCGGTAACTAACTATCTCACATTATATTAACTATAAAACTATATTACATGTCCCAAGTAGGACTTGAACGCACAACCATTTTGTTGAGGAGCTTCACACACAACATGGGGTACCATAAAGTACTCACGCGTTGCAGCGACGAGTACGATTAAAGGTTCGGGGGTTAACAAAATAAAAATAACTTACGGATTACCGGGTAAAAATAAAAAATGATCTTAGTCCGACCGAAAATTGGTGGCGACTCCAGGTTCAGTTGAACCCATTTTTTTTTACGTAATAAACTTTTATTTATTAAATATACAAATACATTAACTACCTCAAAAAAAAAAACATTTAACTTTATTTGAAAAAAAAAACCTTCAGATGTCGGCTCCAAAATAAGAAAAAAAAATTTATGCGACGTACTCTCACCTTTTAACTATTTGCGACTTTTTTACATAATAAAATTTACTTATTAAAACATACCAATACCTATCTACCGAACCGAGTAACCGATATAACCGAAATACCGATCAATACCCACCCCTACAACTTACTATAACATAAAAGGTTATATAAGCTTATAAGCCTAAAAAAGGCAGGAGATTAGAGCTTATGGAAAATAATCCGAATCATATAAGCTAATAAGCCCACAAATAAACTTATGATCGTCAAGACTTGCAATCAAAACATCTCAAAAAATAATAAATTACCAATCTTTACGCACGGGTAAAAATAAAAAATGATCTTAGTCCGACCGAAAATTGGTGGCGACTCCAGGTTCAGTTGAACCCAAAACTTACTCGTATTACATAACATGGTTTCAACTTTTTATAACAAATCACTTACATATAACTTATCACTAAAATAAGTATAAAAAGTGAACGTACTACAAGATGTCATGACTATGCCTATAATTTCTATTGTATTAGTGACGTTTTAAAATCTATAAATTAGTACTAGAGTTATTATGAACAAAAACATATTAAAGAATTCGAAATACGTGAGTGAGATCATAAAATTTTATTCCGATCAAAAGAACTACAAGAAACTAAACCTGTAAAAAAACCGTTGCCGCAACGCACGGGTCTCTTTCCATCTCGTTTGTGACTGCGTGTTATTTCATCGTACAGTGGTTTATTTGTTCAGGTGTTGGGCCACTGGGCTTTGTTTACAATGGGCCATAAACGAGTGGATAGGTTATAATAAACGAGTGAGCTTCGTTTACAATGTAATCTTCATGTTTAAACAAATTTACCGAGATCGTTTTCGTCTTTGCAACATCGAGATTGAAGATCGGATCAAGATCTTAAGATCCTATAATAATGTTATTTTCTTAATAGTTTTTGTATTATTATATAAAATTACGAATTATTATATATTATAAACACAAAATTTAATGACTATTCTATAAATATAAGTCAACAGCATTGTGCGTCGTACTTCCTTTGCTTGTGCATGGTGGTGGGTGGTGCTAGGGTGTGTAGACTGTAGAGGTTGTTTGTGGGGAGGTAAGGTGTTTGTATGAGTTTTAAGTGATGTGAGCTCACAAAACACGAAAATGTAAGATTTGCAAGTTTAACAGGTAGCCGGTAAAAAAAACGATCTTATTAGCAGGAATTTAAAAGTTTGAGTATTATATAGGTAGTATTCTTAGTACACGTTTAATAAAGTACGTAACTATTTAATGGCTTAAACGCTATAAGAAAAGGTGTGCCGTGAATCCATCTTTTTACATAATTCAACACACTATTCAAAATTTATTCTACGAATCCACAAAGAAGAAGAATTAAAACGAGGATGGTGAGAAATAATTTTAGCCACGCAGTTTGAATTGAGAGGGAAAATTTGAAGGAAGATGCAATTGGTGCATGCGATTACTTCGTAATGCGCTTCACCCTTGCACCCTACCCACTAACGTTCCTCTCATAACCCCCTTTCTCGCCGTCGATATTATTGTTCTCTTTCATGTTGGTGGGTTACATTATCACTCCATTTACTTTCCCTAAGATATCATTATATGCTTTCTTTATATTCTTTGAACTAGAGCTTCAATAGTCATTAATGGTGAAAACATGGATATTAGGGTATATGAAGAAGATCTGTCGAGCTTATGGATTATTGCAGTTTTCTTTCTCTAAAAGAGTTTAGGATATCACTAAGAAAATTAATATAAGTTAGAATCAAATGAGAAAAATAACTAAAAAGAGAAGGATGGGCTTTAGTAAGGACTCGTAAATTCGGAGTCTTAATGTTGATTATTAACGCATTCAAGGGCAGAGCTAGTAGGGGGACTAGTGGGTGCTAAGCCACCTCTAATGAGCCTATTTATTCTTTAATTATCTGTATATTACAAGCCGCTTTTCTACTAGTTTTTTTATATCGAGCCCCCTTTATCATTTTG
>BQNB010144772.1:4069-16809 GCA_026074375.1 Tanacetum coccineum
CCACATTAAGGTTCTAATTTTGCATGGTTTAGGAGTTATCCTTTCTATTTCATCCGAAACAACTCAACTATGAGTCCAGAGACGGAAGCTTTATTTAGATAACCCCGGAGTCAAAATTTGGCTTTATTATTATTATTGCAACATTATTAGCCCTCGGTCCTTTAAACAACTGACACATCGGGCATCCTAACTGACCGAGCCAGTAGTCTTATTTCAACTTCGGGTATTCCTTTGACCTTTTTGAAGACTGACACATCGGGCATCCTAACCGACAGAGCCAGTAAACTTCTATAAGTCTCGGATTCCTTGCCTTATATGAATACTGTGACATCGGGCGTCCTAACCGACAAGACCCAGTAATCTGACAAGGTAAATTATTATTATTATTATATATTTTTTTAGCCAAATTTCAAGTCATGTGGTCTTTTAACTACCTAGACAACAGGAGCGATCCGTCAGGAATCGGTAGCCTATTTCCCCACAACACTGACAAAACCTCGATGCGTACCTTACTTTCATCAGAAGGAATATCTACGAAGGGATCAAGACTAAGAATCGCAAAAACCAAATCATTATTTATTGAAAATTATTATTTTTATAGTTTGTAAGCTGATGGAAGCAAAAAGCCACAATTAACCTCCATGAGCTCTAAAAAGATCCAACTACTCCACGCTTAGCATCTAACTTATATTTAACTCTATCATTTTTCGTTCTTTGCAAAATTTTAAAGTCTTGCAAACGCTTAGTCTCGAAAGCTAAGGGGAAAGCTAGAGTGAAACACTCGGTCAAGTCAAAATCTTTCTAGTTCTAGCCTACGGGCCTTATTTCTACACATTTTTATATTATTATATTTTTATATATTTTTTAATCATTCATTTTCATTTTTTTATAATAAAATAAAATAATATATTGGTTAAAACAGGGTTGCGTGGGTCCCATACAGGCAACATGTATGATCAATTTTGATAGAAATCCCCCCCCTCACACTTAGAACTGAACATTGTCCTCAATGTTCAAAAATGTCAGGTGTTACCCCCACACTTAAGAATAAAAAAGGCAAATGCTTAAAATTCCAAGTGTGAAAGGGGATAAATATATATATATATATATATATATAATCAGGATTGAGGAATTCCCAAGATAAAATCAAGCAAATGATCAGAGACCGAGTGATTGGAGGATTGAAAATAAGCACAGAAGTCTTCAAGATCATAGGGAATCCTGCAAGAAAAACCATAAAACACAACAAGGATAGAAGCACACCCCCACACTTATTCATTACTAATACTAAACTACTACGAAATAAACCTAATGTAGCAAGCTACTTATTTAATATTAAGGATAACACGGGTTGCCTCCCGAGAAGCGCTTGTTTTTGTCCGAGTCTCTAGCTTGACTCTAGGGTTATTTCATTTTAGGTCCATGGTCAAATCCATCACCCGATGTGAGGTGAGGATGGAAATAACGATACATCACTACCTTAGGTGAGTATGCAGCATGACGGGGTGATGGCATATGATGAAAACCAGAAGAAGGGGTCTCCATCACCCACGTCATAGAACCTCACTGCGTCTGGGAGAAGAATGGATCAAATCTTTCCACTTCCCTTAAGCAAACCTGCCTAGGATCGAGAAGTGGTAGAACTAGTGAGGAAGACTCTGTAGGTAACAATGCTAGAGATACATCGGAAGATGTATCTTCATTATACAATTATTCAAAAAATAGAATGTTACCCTCTGAATCATAATACCTATCATCAATTCCAATTGGAATAGAATCGTCTAGGTCGATCTCAGCGATGAGCTCCTCAAAAAGGCCACTAGTCTCAGATGATATAGACATCGAATCAGAATTACCTAAAGGATCATCAAACACTCTTGGGACTAGGACAGGGTCATCGGCTAGTAAACGTTCTAGTTCTTCTATGTCCCTACTAGGATTGAAGTCAATTTCCCTATCCCTCGTTGAGAGGGTGTCTAAAGGCTCTCCTAAAGGTAAGTCGATATCTACAATAGCATCTCCCAAAACATCAGTACACGGTAAGGGTAGTGTGACTAGCAAAGTGGGCTCATCAATAACTGGAGTCAACTCAGGGGGTCCAGACTACTAATGTCCTCAAACTCCCCATCAAAAAGCGGATTATCATTACATAAGGTAAAATCATCATTAAAGTTGAAGAGAGGGTTTGAGAAAGTCACATCATAATATCTAGGTTTTGAATCATCTCCTAAAGGCTCATCAGACATTCCTTTGGTTAAACTCGGATTTTTGAGTAAATGACTAAAAAGTCGCTTAACCAAATGCCTAGGCAAGCCAGCTACATCCACGTTTTCCATTAAGAAGTCAGCTACATATTCTCTTAGAGGCGAATTGATATCAAAATTTTCTTCCCTAATATTAGTGGTGGGCAAAGGTGTATTATTAGGCAAATTACACTCTAAATTACTATCCGATGTCACCTCAGACTCCCTTAGGATTGGGAGAAGATCATCAACACTAGACTTTATGAATTCGTTATTTTCCCTTGCGGGAGTAGTGCTAATAACCTCATCCCCCACTAAGAGGGTGTTTGTAGGCTCCATGGTAGCTAAGAAGGGTAGAGATGGCGTATATGTAGGAGGCGTGACATGAGCAGTATAATGATCACATAAACATTGCTCCTTGTCAAGAGTCACCTCCGTGTAATCATCACTCCCCTTAGGTGATCTTATGCCAACAAGTAGAATGGGCTTTAGAGGTCTAAGCATTTCCTCAAAACGACGGTCAGTTTCCATTTGTAAAAGCTTAAAATGACTATAAAAATCTAAATTCTGAGGGGGCGACTGATCAATATGGTACTGTGAAGGTTGGTCAAAACAAGGAAAGTCATAACTGTTACTAGGAGAAGGCTCATAGACAAGCTGGTTCCTGGTTTGACAATCAAAGCTATAATGGGGACCTCCACAGACCTCACAACAGTCAAACTGTGGTGGCTGACTCGGTGAAAAAAATGGAGGTTGGTTAAAACCAAAGTCTTGATTGTAATAGGGACCCTGGCCATAGACGGGTGTGTTCCCTGTTTGACAATCAAAGCCCGAGTGAGGGTTTCCTTCACAAAACTCATACGAGTATGTCTTGTATTGGAGCTGTGGAGGTTAGTTGAAGAAGTTGGTTGTTTCATTATAAGAATAAGGATTTGGGTCATAGACAAACTCATTTCTGGATCCTACACTGCTACAGCCAGGACAGTTTCCACCATTAAACGGACCTCCACACCACGAGCAACCAAAATGGTTATATAAAGACATGTTGAAGAATTAAACAGATAGGAGGGTAAAGAAGATAAGAATTAAATGAAATACGAGGATAAAGGAGAATATATTTGAACCTTTTTATATGTATATATAATAAAAATAAAAATAAAAAGAAAGTAGAAATGTAAATTTTTTTTGGATTTCTATGTTTTTAGTAAGTACGAAAATAAACTTTCCGAAGAAAGGATCTTCAAGGCACTAACTCGAAACACCACGTAAAAATCATACAACTCTCCCGGCAACGGCGCCATTTTGATAAACATCAAACGCGTGTCGTAGTAATATATAAGTAATTCCCGTAGGATAAAATAATCACTTGAGGACAAGTGATAATTAAATCTTCCGGATGTCGTATCCACGACGATAATTGAATTTGAGATTCACATTAATGTTTGTCGTTTGATGCTTGATTCTTTTGTTTTGGTTTTGATTTTAAACTACTTAAAATAATAAACTAAATTAATACTAAATAATAATAATATTCAAAGCAAATAGATCTATGATATATATAAACGGATATGCTTGTCAAGTGAGGTGTTCGGATCCTTAAGTGTGTAAGTAAGTTCTTATTAATGAACCAATATCCGTCAAAATAATTATCTTCTCACAACGTTGGTTTTTATTGAAAACAATTTTTATCAAGATATTAATTACAAAATCAATGCCTAATTATTCTTACGTGTTTTGCCCGTTCGAATAACCAAAACACTAATCTAAGTAATCCGAAAATCACTAATCAATAATCACTTTTTATTACCACACTTATTTCACCAAACACAACTCACTTAACAAGCATAATAAAGCTACTCACTAATTAACATAACTAAAATAGCATAAACAAACATAATCGATTAAGCTAAATGACCAAAAAGATATATAAGACGAATATGCTTGCTAAGTGACATGAAAAGATCCTTAAGTGTGAATTAAAGTTTTTAATGACGAATTACTACCCATAAAAAGATTATTTTCTCACAACATTGGTTTATTTTGAAAACAATTTTCTATCAAGGTATTAATTACTAGATTTGATGTTTGATTATTTCTCCGTATTTTACCCTTCAAAATTATCAAATAAAAAATCTAGATAATCCAAAAACTATTAATCAAAAAATCCCTTTTTAAATTCACACTTATTTCACTAATCACAATCAATTAACAAGCATAAATAAACTACTCACTAAGCATACTAATTAAGCTAGAAACAATCAAATGAATAAGCATAAACATTTTTAAACTAATAATAAGCTACAACTACTAATAAGAGAAAAGGAAAAGAAAGAAGAACCCGATTGAAGAAAATGGATACGAATTTAAACCACCCGATCTTATAAACTTAATTAAACACTAAAGATTAAAACTGTATTAGTTTATATAACTACTTGGTTAATAAAGTTGCAAAATTTATATACTAAATAGCCTTAAAAACTAAAAAGCTTTAAACTTTAGTAGTAAAATAAGCTTATAAGACCCATAAGCTTCTCGCCTAAGTGTTGAATCAATTTATCAACATTAAAACAATCAAAGTTAAGATTAACAAGATAATAATAAGCTACTAATTAATATAAAGACAATAAGCTAATAAAAATGAAAACTATAGATCTAAGTCCACCCGAAACTAAGGTGTTCAATCAAGTGAACGCGGATCGGGTATGTTTAAGGACTAGATCTAAGAAATAAGATAATAAGCAAACAAAAAGCAACAAACTTTAAACTAGATATAAGCTAAAAAGACAAGATCTATTATTTTTAGATCTAATTCACCCGAAACTAAGGTGTTCAATCAAGTAAACGAGAGACGGGTATGTTTAAGGATTGGATCTAAAAACAATAAGCTAGAAAAATAAGCAATCAAAAATAAGCTAAAATAAGCATACTCGAAAAGCTAAAAATAAAAAACAATATAAAATACACTAGTCTAAATAAGCTATGAAAGTAGCTTATTAAAACTTAAGCTTAAGAGATCGGATCAAAAAATAAGCTATAAGCAAGAACTTATTTAAAAATAAGCTAAAAGATAATAAGAAAAAGAAAGGATTAAGAAAAGAAAATAAGCCAAGAAATACCAACCTTAATAAAGCATCTTCCTTAAATAATAAGCTCAAAAGTACAAATAAGCTAAATCTAATAAGCTTTAAAAGCTTTTACAAAATTTAAATAAGCTAAGCTACACTACTCCTAAGACTAATCCTACACTACTCTACCATGTGAAATAATGAAAGAAACAATAAGAGAGAATGATTATCTATGCGTCTGTTGTGTCCAATTTATAGCTAAAGTAAGGGATATTTTGGTCTTTTCAAGCCCCTTCCAGCTGCTTCCATTAAATGCTAGCCAATCATTTTGGCTTGGATCCAACGCACAGCCAATCATTTCCCATAAATGCACTTTATTGCTTCTGGAACCTCGTACCCAATCATTATCCATCACCGCAGTGCCACGTGTCGCGCTCTGATTGGCTCCAAACCTCGTATGCTACATTACCTCATACACCTGCACAATAATACGTCAGAGCTGCCACGTGGCAGCCTCTGATTGGACAACCGCCATGACGTGGCATCCACGTCATCGTTGACGTGGCAGCCACGTGGCCGGTCAACGTGGGTCAACCACCGGTCAACGGTGGTGGTCAACCATTGTCGGACCACCGGTCAACCACTAGTCAACGGTTGGATCTGGGTCGGGTCATGGTCGGATCTTGGTTCGGGTCTGATTGCCACGTGGACCACTCAGAGAGTGCCACGTGGCATGTGGTATAATGCCATACCCGGTTTCGAACGCATGACCTTCAGGTATGAAACTTAACTCATTGCCAGTTTACCACTAGACTAAGGCATAATTTAAATAATTGTATACCAAATTATATATATAAGGGTTAAGTTGATTTGGACCAGGTTGTACTAATAGAAGGTTCAAATAAAACGTGACCCGGTCCAAATAAGAAAGGTCAAATAGAAAAGGCCGGTACCGTTGGACTCGTAATTTCATGCTCTTTCCAATAGAGTGCTCGAGGAATTTTCACGACTTCATTTGAATCTCGATAAACGTGAAAATGTCGTCGAAACTCACTTGAAAATCATCGTTTTTCTTTGTTTTCAATCCTTTGTACCTGCAAGACATAAAAACACATACCAAGCATATTTGCAATAATATTTTATTATATTTTATGGTTTTTAGTCCGATTTATAGTGTTTTTCGGGGTATAAATGATGTGTGTTTAAGCACATATCAACATCGAATGGAGAATATCTGTAATCTTTTTCCAATCTGGAGAAACCAAAGCTTTGCTCGAAATTGATGGGGATATGTTATGTTCGATTCTTCCATATTTAGCATATATAAGCTTCCTCCATAGAGCCAATTTTTCGTTTCTATATCTGCATACCCATTTGCATAGTAGAGCTTCATTCCTGACCGAAGATTCCCCACGCCGAGGCCCCTATTTGTTTGCTTCTCGTGATCATACCTCAATCCATTATACACAGATTATGCTCACCAGGATCTTTTCCCCAAAAGAAGCTTCTCCATATCTTTTCAATTTCCTCCATCACGCATACAGGCACTTGAAATGACGACATAAAGTATAAAGGAAGACTATTTTAAACCGATTTTAAAAGAACCACACGGCCTGCTAAAGAAATGAACTTAGTTTTCCACTTAGATAAGCGATCTCTAAAACTCTCAATGACAGGATCCTATACTGATTTAAAGATTGGATTAGCACCGACTGGCAACCCAAGATAACAAAAAGGGATGGCACCGACGGAGCATCCAAGATCGTCACCCCACACGCAAGCTAAATGTTGATCAATGCTTGCCCCATATAACATACTCTTTAAGAAATTAATCTTTAGGCTAGCTGATAATTGGAAGCAGCGAAGAACCCTTTTCACATTTAACATATTCTCCCAACTAGCAACACAGAAGATAAGAGTGTCGTCAGCGAACTGTATGTGGGAAATTGGAAATGACTTTGCGCGACCGACATCAACTTGTGAAAACAACCCTACTACTTTCGCATTTGTAAGTAGGACATTGAGACCTTCACTAACGATATTGAAAAGGAAAGGCGATAAAGGGTCGCCTTATCTTAAGCCTCTCTTCATCGGAAAGAACTCTGTTGGTGAACCATTAACAAGAACCACGACTGTTGCAGAAGATAAACAAAAATGAATCCATTTTCTCCATTTAGACCCAAAGTTCATATCTTCGAAAACCCTGTCTAAAAATGTCCACTCTATTGTATCGTAGGCCTTCTCGAAATCAACCTTTAGAATCAACCCACATTTCTTTGATTTTTTCAACGAGTGAATAACCTCAAAATACAATCTATTATTTGTCTATTCTCCATGATAGCAAACTGAGCTTGGCTCACCACCGATCTCATAACTGATTTGATTCGTTCCGCCAATACCTTAGCGCGTACTTTGTACATGCTACTGATTAAGGAAATTGGTTTGAAGTCGTTCAACCCTTGAGGACAAGATTTTTTTGGGATGAGAGCAATAAAAGACTTACTAAAAGCTTTTGGAAAACAACCATTTGCATGAAATTCGTCAGAAAACCAAGTCATGTCATTATTTATAACATGCCAATTTTGTTTGAATAATTTAAGATTTAAACCATCAGGACCCGACACCCGATCATCCCCATAACCCCATACCGCTGCTTTAATCTCTGATTCCGAAAATGGAGCTTCAAGTCCATTAAAATCCAGTAATGATATACACTTAAAAGCACCATTTAATGGACGTAAGAAGGGCCCCCTACAATTGTTGAAGTGCTCTTTGAAGAAATCTGCTATTGCTTTCTTTGCTACACTTGGATTTAATAAAACTTCTGTTGGTGATTTTGCGTCACCAATATGATTTAAGTGTAATGGATTGACTTGGTTGACCAATGTGTAATCATGATAAATGTTCAACAAGTCGGGGTTGTGCGGAGTGCACACTTGTATGGCGTTAATTGAAATTATACAAATCGGGGCGAAGCCCCAGAGGGACGGGTGACCTGGGGGCAGCGCCCCTGGTACAAGGTCCGCAGGGGGGCAGAGCCCCTAGCTTATTGTGTGGTGAAATCGTACTATGTATAAAAACGCACTTGAAAAAAAAAGTGTATCAGACATTAGGACATGTTTTTGCCCCGATTATTTAGACCAAGATTACGGTGAGTTAGTTTAACTGTTTTGGCTGTTGACAACGCGCCATTTATTTGATGTGGTTGGTCATATATACTATCACAATCTACTAGGTTTTCAAGATTTTCCATAACATCAAAACAAATTCTGCCGTTGTCTAGTAATCTGAGTTTTATCCGATTTAAGAGAATTCGATAGAATCATGGCAAAATAACTTCGAATGCGTGGAAAGTGGTATGAACACGACAGCTCAGAGTATTTGTATCATTATTTTTGTTACAACAGACTTACCCCTAAAACAATTGAGGTCGAGTAAAGATTCGATTTGATTCAATTATATAGTAGAATGTGAAAAAGATTTGATTTCGGAATCACCAAGGCTTACCATTTCGCTCTGGAGACTTTTTAAAGCATTTGATGCATGTCTTGTTCTACTTATAGCGGGACTAGTGATCCCTGTGCCTTTAAACAAAGCTAGACTCTTTCCAAAGATCAGTATTGTTAGCATTAATTTGTCTCAAGACTTCAACCTCGAATAATCTATTTTCTTTACATCTTTTAGTTTCTTCCTACAAGACGCAATGCGAGCTCTCCCAATCTTGACTTTAAGTTACCCTGTTTGGAAGCCCTTTGACATTTTTACATTTCTCTAAGAGAGAAAATCTGGCTCTACAAAGACTCTTTGAGACTTTCCAAGCATTTTGAAAACACACCATACAAGTTGGGTCTTCAAGCCACCAATTGAAAGTTTTAAACAGCTTTGGGCCCTAGTTAACAGAATCCCACCCCAATGCAAACGCGTGATGATCAGAAAAAGAAACCTTGACACACCATTGTCGAGTTTGATTAAATTGAGCTACCCAATCTAACGAGATCAAGAATCTGTCCAACCGACTCATTGATAAGTTTGACTGGTCATTGGACCAAGTAAAGTTGGCACCGGACATAGGAATGTCGACAAGGCCACATTCATTTACAAAAGCTTGAAAGTGTCTCATTGATGCACCTACATAGTCTTGACCCAACCTCTCCTTGATATTCTAAATGACATTTCAGTCACCACTAAGGACCCATAATCCTTCCATGCCTACCTTATGATTTCTTAATATATGCACCCTCAAAATTACTCCACCTGGCCTCTAAATCATTCAGCTTCCATATTATTTTCAACTCCTTAATATCAAAAAAATTTAGCTTTGTTTCCTGTAGTAAAACCATGTATGGATCTTCTTTGCATAAAAAAGAACATATAGCTCTTTACTTCCACACACTATTCAGTCCTTGGATGTTTAAAGAAATTATCTTCATTAAAATTGACAAGCCAAACCACGCACAAGAAACATAACTAACCTTACACTATGTGATTATCCAATAACTCCATCTGATAGACTTTTTCCTTCAAATCCTCTAAGCTACCATCACAAGACATTCCCATCATTACAGCAACCTCCACCACCTTCTTGGTTTCTTTTTTAGCCTGAGTCGACGGAGATGAAAATTCTACCTCTCGATCATCAAACATTGATTTGACGTCACTTAGCATACTAGACTCGTTCCTGACAACGATCTTGATAAGTGAGTCTTTCTGTGATTTACATATCGTCTTCTTCATGGTTAGCTTTATGCCTTTTTTATTCTTTCTTTTGCTTCGCAATAATTTTGACTCAGAACAAGAGACAAAATCTTCAACTTCTAGAATTCGGTTCTCAACAAGCTTTGAGGAGTCAATATCTATACTGTTGACTGAATCATAGGTATTAATAACCTGTTTCTCTTTGGGTTTATTAAAATCTGCATCTACTTTTATTGGACTTCGAATAAGCCCAAGGTCCACTTCATTTGAGAACTTAGGATCTGAAGAATGATCCATATTAGACTTATAAAAGCCCAACCCAATAGTTGGGCCATCTAAATCACTAATATTGGAATTAGTAGCATTATGCTCCGAGAATGCTAGGGAGCACGTGACCCACAACTTTCAAAATAGGTCGACGCCGTATTGTCTTTTTTTAAGTCGTCAATATCATTTTAACATTCCTCTTCAAAGTACCTTTCTTAAGGCTGGGGACTTGCAATGGGAACAGTCTTTTCGAAATCTGTGTCATTCGCATGCCGGTCTAAACCACAACTTGAGTGTAGACCGTCCTCCGCCGTGACCGGTGGTTCCTTAGTACGAGCCTGATGATAATTAACATCTTCGTTTGAATCATATTCATCCCCATCCATGATATTTGGTTCTACTTCCCCATCTTGGTTATAATCAACTACTTCCCCGGAATGGCCGCCCTCCGCCATGACCAATATATCTTCCTCAGCTTGAAGACTATTAAGGTAAGGGATAGGTAAGAGAATGCACCTTAAATCTTCTTTTATGGATAATGTTACCATACGACCATCATCGATGTCCACCAAGCATGTCTTTGGTAGGCTTTTGAGAGACGTGGACAGGGACACCCTTGTCACATCCAGTCTATGACGATAAAGTGTTAAGTCATCCACGGCTACAAAGCTTCCCCACTGATTGCTTAGCTCGACAAAAAAACCTATCGAAAAGGCTTTCACCGGTACCCCGACCACTGAAATCTATGTAATCCTCTCATCGTCAATGGTCTGATCGTCCCACCGTCTTATATAGTGGAACCAAGGTTCCATTGTATCTAAATAAGACTTCAGGAAATGTTCGCTCGAGCCCCTATTATTGAATTTGAGAAGAACCAAACTTCCTCTCATAACACTCACCTTATTACCAAACTTGCTTTCTGAAACAATATCGTCTGAAAGAAACTTTAATGTTGCGGCCTCTTTAACCATTGCCACCAAGCAAGATTGGAGCAATTTCGTGTCCTCATGTCTAGTAGTGTAATACATACACACATTCCCATCAAATTGGTCTTGCCTACACCCACTTTGATCATCATACTTATGAGCATTATAACTATCGTCCTTTTGCCAACCATTGTCTCCGTGAGGGAGGTCGTTCTTCCTCCTCCTTACTACATCCGATACCTTTACAGTCTTTTTGACCACCTCTGCATAACTATGGCGTGATATACCCATGTCTACACCACTCTTTGAAAAATGCAAGTCTTTGATTTAAAGGAGCCTGCTGGAGCACCTCTCTCAACTAGGGGTGTTATCGGGTCGGTTTATCGGGTAATCGGGTCTTATCGGGTTGGGTTGAGTCGGGTTTTGATTTTCAAAAACTCACCCGCAACCCGACCCGATAAGGAATCGGGTTATCGGGTTCGGGTGGTATTCGGGTCGGGTTATGTCGGGTTGGGTGAATCGGGTTATCGGGTGGAGCCATTGTAGAATGTCTACTTAACCAACTGTTACTGATGCATCATTACTTATCTACTTAACCACCTGTTACAATGTTAATGGTGCATCAGTAATTTACAAATCAAAATAAAAACGTGGCTTACATGAGTAATAACTTGGTACTGTTATTAGGAAACAAACACACATATCTTTGTAGGCAAATTACATCATAACAGCTAATAAGCAAAGTTAATTATCAAACAATGATATTGTGGTGTTTGGACCAGTTATGATTTGGAGTTTGGACTATTACAAAGTGATATGTGATATGTGCTTTTCTTTTTTAGCAGACTATCAAAGAATAAAAATAACCTCCCATGAACCTGGACCAAATAAAATGCACAAAACAAAAGCACCTTCCATTGTAGCATAAACCCAAACAGCAAACACATCAGAAAGAGGAGCCAAACGACTACAGAAACCACATAACCAAAAAACGCAGACAACATATAACAGAGCAACAACAGCAAAACCACAAAATGATCTTGTACAACAGCCCAAGACCACATAAGCAAACCTTGCACCATAACATGAGGACTCGCTGAAAAATAGATTTTTTATTTTCGGGTCTTATCGGATTGACCCGATAACCCGATAGCAATTTTTTTAACCCTAACCCGACCCGATAACACTATCGGGTTGTCGGGTTCGGGTGATATTAACCCGACTATAATTTTTCACCCGATTTAACCCGACCTGATAAGCCTTATCGGGTTCGGATTCGGGTCGGGTCAACCCGGCCCTACTGACACCCCTACTCTCAACTGCTCTGCCAAATCTTAACTTATAGTAGCCAATCCACATGTTTCCTATGTTTCTTTCAATCTCCCACCAACGACCAACCTTCTGGAAATGAACGAATCCAAAGCATCTCCCCATTTTGTTTCTTCTGTGAGCGACAAACACATCCAAAGCTGGTCCATAACGCTTAAAGCTCTGCCATAACTCTTTGACACCCCAACCATCTGGAAAATTTGTGAAGTAAAACG
>BQNB010144773.1:0-16809 GCA_026074375.1 Tanacetum coccineum
TTGATTTGGTGGCATATACTGACAGTGACTATGCAGGAGCAAGCTTAGATAGGAAGTCCACAACAAGAGGTTGTCAATTCCTAAGGTGTATATTGATTTTATGGCAACGCAAGAAGCAGACTGTGGTTGTAAATTCCACAACTGAAGCTGAGTAAATATCTGCTTCTAATTGCTATGGACAGGTGCTTTGGATCCAAAATCAATTGCTGGATTATGGATATAACTTTATGCAGACTAAGATTCACATTGATAATGAGAGTACTATTTGCATAGTGAAGAACCCTATTTTTCACTCAAAGACAAAGCACATTGAGATTAGGCATCACTTTATTAGAGATTCCAATGAGAAGAAGCTTATTCAGATGATAAAGATTCACACATATCAAAATGTTACAGATTTGCTCACAAAAGCATTTGGTGTTAGCTGATTTGAATATCTAATTACAAGTATTAGAATGCTTAACCTCTAAAGTATTGATTGAGGGGAGGTAAATTGTATTAATATGCAGCGGATTACACACAAATAATGATTGAAATAGAGTGGAAAAGTAGCTAAGGATGAAATTTAAGTTAGTGTTGTTGGGCTAACTTTCTACTGGTAAGTATAATTAGTGTTGCTAGTTATACTTAATAATGCTATGTTAATGTTGTTAGTTATACTTACTACTGTTTGTTATATTTAATATTGTAAGTATTGAGAGAAATTGGTGAGAATAAAAATAAAAAGAGAGATGTGTGACATAAAAACAGACAGAGTGATTCAGTGAGAAAAAGAATTGAGAGATATAGTAAGAATAAAAACAGAAAGAGCACTTGTGAGAATCAAAATTGATGATGGAAATGCTTTTTGGAACGAAATTAGAGTTAATGCTGGTGACTCAAAGTTAATGCTGTTAGGCATAAACTTACTACTGCCGGTTAAGTTAATGCGGTTAGGCATACACTTACTACTGCCAGTGTTAGTTAATGCTATTAGGTATAAACTTACTACTGCTGGTTAAGTTAATGTTGTCAGGCATACACTTACTACTGCTAGTCTTAGTTAATGCTGCCAGTTTAAGTTAATGTTGTTGAGGGTGATTTCATAAATACTTCGATTAAGGGTTTCAATCACTCATTCGATCAATTTTACACTTTGATATACTCTCTAATCATAAACCCTAACTCAATTTTATCATTCATCATCAAAACCCAACACAATGTCGAACCTAAAGTTTGCTGAAACTTACAATTTGGTTGCATTTTTGGAGAAACCCAAAGAAAGTAATGGGTTTGAGGGAATTATTGATTTTTTGAATGCAAGTTCTATTACATATGTGCTAACGGTGAATCCCACCATCTATACTTCATGCATTAAGCAGTTATGGGCTACTGCTAAGGCAAAAACTGTCAATGGGGAAGTGTAGATACAAGCCTTAGTAGATGGGAAGAAGGTGATCATCACTAAGACGAGTGTGAGAAGAGCTCTTCAATTAAAAGATGCTGAAGGTATTGATTGTCTACCTAATGCTACCATTTTTGCAGAACTAGAAAGAATGGGGTATGAAAATCTTACACAAAAGCTTACATTCTATAAAGCTTTCTTTTCACCTCAATGGAAATTTCTTATCCATATAATTCTACAATGCCTTAGTGCTAATACTACTGCTTGGAACAAATTTAGTAGCACTGTGGCCTCTGCTATCATCTGTCTTGTCACAAACCAAAAATTTAACTTTTTCAAGCACATTTTATGATAATAAGGTGAAGAACTTGGAGGGTGAGTTAAATTTCAAATTATCCATGTTAATTCAAGAGTTCCAGATAAACAAGTTAAAGGAATGACCAAACATAAAGAAATTTATGTTACACCTTCTCACACTAAGAAGGTCTTTGCTAATAATGAAGATAGAAGGAAAATGCTATTTTTGGGAGGGTTACCCCTTTATTTGAAACTATGATGGTTTAAGCTCCAATAAAGAATAGGTAGGTTCAGAAATACCAACTGATCCTCAACACACACCTACTATTATTCAACCATCTACATCACAGCCCCAGAAGAAACAACCAAGGAGGAAACATAGGAAAGACATTAAGGTTAGTGGTTCTACAGAGCCTATCACTGATGAGGCTGCCAATCAGGAGCATGTACCTGTACATTCCAATGATCCACTACTCAGTGGTGAGGATAGATTGAAACTAAATGAATTGATGGAACTTTGTACCAACTTGTCACAAAGAGTTCTTGACTTGGAGAACACAAAGACCTCTCAAGCAGCAAAGATTACTAAATTAAAGGAGAGGGTCAAGAAGCTAGAGAGGAGGAATAAGTCAAGAACTCCAGGGCTTAAAAGGTTAAGTAAGGTTGGTAGATTTGCTCAAGTTGTTTCCTCTGAAGATGAAGGTTTGGGTGCTTAGGAGGATGCATCCAAACAGGGAAGGAAAATTGCTGATCTTGATGCTGATGCAGAGGTTACTTTGGTTGATGAGGCTCAAGAGAGGAATGATGATAATTTAATGTTTGATACAAGAGTCTTAAATAAGCATGAAGTTGAGGTTGAAAAGGTAGTTAGTACTGCTGAAGTTACTACTGCCAGTGCTACAACAACAACTGTTGATGAGTTGACTATGGCTCAGACCTTAATAGAAATCAAAGCAGCTAAAACCCAAAGTTGTTTACAACACTGGCTACACAACACAACTGCTGTTACAATACCCACGGCTAGAAGGTTTAGTTTCAAATCAAGTGAATTTACAACAACACAACACAACCACACAACTTCCACATGCTAAAGACAAAGAAAGGCAAAAAGTGATAGAACCTGAGAGCCTTTAAAAAAGAAAGATAAAATTTCCAGGTGGATTGAAGGAAATTGCTCAAGAGACCTCAAGAAGAATTGAAAGCTGAAGTTAGAAGAATAGGAAAGGATGGCAAATACAAAAAGTAGAAGAGATAACTTAATTTCAAGGGATAATACTCAATGCAATGATGAGGCATATTATGAGTTAGCTCAGAGACCTAACAAGCAAAGGAACATGGTTGAGTTGACCCATTAAAGAAAGATAAAAACAATTTGTATGAGCTCATGGACAAAAGAAAAAGCACTTTGCAAAGCCTAGAGCAGAAAAGATCAAAGAAACAACCACCAACCAAGCCAAAAAGAGGAATCAAACGTGTACGTATTTGAAAAATATGGCTAATTAACAAGCATAGTCAGTCTGAAGAAAAGAGTTTTAAAGAAATTAAGATTGTTATTTGAAATACTATAAAGCGGTAGATTCATTTATACCTAGGATACAGAGGTTGTGGAAGGAAGTAAAAGTCAGGCAAAAGGAAGTTCTAAGAGAACAGGAGAAGAACTTGAGTCTGATAATTCAAAGAAGCAAAAGATAGATGAGAATGTAGAAGCTGAAGTGGATGATGAAGCTAAAATGAAAAAGCATATGGAGATAGTTCCTGATGATGAGGTAGCAATTGATGCTATACCACTAGCCACTAAGTCCCCAATCATTGTTGACTGGAAAATCATCAAAGAAGGAAAGATGGGATACTTTCAAATCATTAGAGCTGATGGTAGTTCAAGGAGGTATTCATCAATGATTAGGATGCTTTAGAACATTGACAGAGAAGACCTGGAAACACTTCGAAAGTTGGTTAAAGCTAAACATATAAATATAAGGCCAGAGGAGGCATATGAAAGAGTGTTATGGGGTGATCTGAAGGTGATCTTTAAACCTGATGTAGAAAGTGAAGTATGGAGAAATCTACAAGGATACAATGTGACAGTTTGGAAGCTATTTTCTTCAAGTGGAGTACATTTTGTGAGATTTTAGAATCTGCATATCTTTATGCTGGTAGAGAAAAAGTATCCACTCACACCTGCAACAATCACAAAAATGCTCAACAAAAAGCTTCAAACTGACCATTGGAATGAGATGTGCTATCAACTTCTGAAACTCATGACAAAACAGCGCAAGAATCCTGGAAGTGTTTGAATGCATCCTCCTGGTGATGGTGAAGACTTTTAATGAAGAAACTTGAGATTCAAAAGAAGAATATCAAGTTTAGGGGAGGATTGTTAGGATTAAAAGCTTCTTGATGTTGTTTGGAAGTATACTTCAGCTAAGGATTAGGAGTTCCTATTGGAAGTATATATTACTACTGCTAATGGAAGTTAAGACTGCTCAGAGACTTAGAAGAAATACTACTAAGTAGTTAATACTGCTAGTATAAAAGTTACTACTGTTAGTGTAACTTAGTACTGCTAGTGTATGATTAGTACTGCTTGAGTAAAGTTACAACTGTTAGCATAAAGTTAGTACTGCTAGTGTAACTTAGTACTGCTGATGAAGAATGAAGAAAATATTCTAAGTAGTTACTACTGCTTGTACACAGTTAGTGCTGCTGGAATAAAAGTTAATGCTGCTACTTACAACTGCTAGAAGAGTTTCTACTGTCAGGAGGAGAAAGACAAAAGAAAGGATTAAGATGAAGATTGCTTATCAAGATTACTTACGGGATAAGTATGAGATATTTTTGTAAAAAATATATATATATCTTATTAAGTTAGAAGATTTGCAATTATCTTTTAGAATTATAGAATATTTGTAGTTATCTTGTAAAAGACTCCTTGGTGTATAAAATGAGGTCATAGGGTATAGAGTTTCATGTACCAAACATATATACATTCATACGTTTTTGATATATAGCTTCAAGGTTGTAAACCCTAGTACTACACAGAGTACTCGTATTATTAATAATAATATTGGAGCTTTTTAGTGATATCATTGTTCATACATTGTTTATACAATTGACTGTTTCATCTATATTCTTCTAAGTATTAAAGAGTAGATTCCGCATACTCTTATATTCACAAAAGTTTTCTACCATAGTTGTTTTCGATTTCTCCAAGTAACTTTACCTTTACAAGCTAAGGAACTCGATCTTAAGTTTGAGGATCAACATAATAGATACGAAACTGTAGACATTTCACATTTCCAGGTCATTTCCCGACCAATTATTACACTAATTATTTTTAAGTTTTTACGCGTTCGCTTTTAATTATAATCACATAGTTAAATCGCGTAAACTAAAAACCATCATTCAACGTAAACGGACATCAAACAAATAAAAGTTTACGTCAAACAAGTGTCATATAATTATTTGTATAATTTATAAGTTTTCACATTTTATTTTTATTGGCTACGTAAAACGTTTACGTTTCGCAATAAAATACATTTAGACATACCCGGGAAATGCCTATACATATCTATACTCAAACCAATACCCACTTTTACGCCCTAAATACAAAAATTATACAGTTTTTGTATCACCAAGCCTACAAGGGTCGGGCATGATATGTGATAACATTAGCATGAGACAAACCTTGTATACTATGGTTATTAACCACCTTAAGTACACCCATTATCCATATAACCTAGAAATTGCAAATCAATTAAACCCTAAACATAACCAAGGCGTCCCAAGGGTCATAGGATTAGGAGGATCTCTTACAAAATCTTACAAGCTCTTACAACATGTACCCTTAACCCCTAGTTTACCATAGTTAGTTTAAAGATATATGTTTAGTTAGTTTAAGGTTAAGGAAACCTTAAACTCGAACACACTTTGTCTTGTTTTCTCTTCATATCACACGACACAAGGACCATTGTGTATTACACACAAATCTTAACTAAATCTGTACCAAGTAGGCATAATTAAGACATTTATTAAAAAATCTTACACAAGATTAGTATCTTTGTGTTTTCCCCCCCCTTTTTAGCAAAACGTCACCCATACAATCCAACATAAAAAATCTTGTCAAAAACTTGTACACACCCATCATTAATACTTGTACTAATCAAACTAAACTACCCTAGTAAAACCACCTCAGCTTGTACTTAAACTACTACTCTTCTCTAGAAAAAGGCGACATTGCTTTAAGAGTGTATATAAAATATTTCTCTTGTTTAAAATATGTTAATATGTTTAAAACAAGGATTTACAAGCCATGGATAAATTATATAATTAATTGTCAAGTTATGATTATTTATTTATTTATAAAGTTTAGATAAGTAAATAAATATGTTGGACAATTTTCTTGGACAATATGGACTTATTATGATGGACACAATGTAGAAGACCTAATTTATACACAATGGATGTAATTTATAAATTAGTGGACTTGTGGTAACTTTATTAAGTTTAAAAGTGTATAAAACAAGTTAATTAAACATTTAAATGTTACTGTTCATTCGAACCCAATAAAATCCATTTTTATGTTTTATAAAAATAGTACATCTCATAACGATCGTAAGCATATAAGAAACTTGAAAATCCGATAAATAACGAAGGAGTTATGATTTTTACGAGATAATGTGTATAAAAGTGTTTTTATAAAACTAAGTTTATAAAAACTATATAAATTCGAACTTGAACAGAATGTTTTGTATTTTTCCTTAAAAGTACATATTTTTGTGATTTCAAAAATATAAGAAACTTGGAAAACCAATGGATAATGAACTAGTTATGGATTTTACATGTTTTAAGTAATTAAATAGGTAAAAGTAACTTTATTAAAGTAATTTTATAAAAACTTTAAGATTTCGAATCTGAGATAAATGTAAGCTTATTTTTCTGATAAAGTACAACTAATGAGGATTTCAAAACTATAAGGTACATTAAAAACGGATTTAAAATGAAGGAGATACGCTATTTACGAGATTACGATAAAAAGTAAATTTATAAAAGTAACTTTATAAAAACTTGCTACTGTTCATAACAATGGGCTGTTGAGAAATATTTTTCTTGGATAGAGTTTTTAATTACGAAGACGTGGACATAAGAATCACTAAAAACCGAATTAGAACAAATGAGATACAATTAAAATACGATTTCAATAATTAAAGTTATAAAAAGTATTTTTATAAACTTTCACTTACTGTTACTGTTCATAACAGTGCTTAACCATATTATAAATTTAAAATTTGATTAGACTTTTCAAATACGAATCCGTACATATAAAGAACGTTAAAAACGGGATTAAAACAAGAAAGATATGACGTTATTATTAAAAGTAATATTTATAAATGTATCTACCTTATAAATATTAATTTTCTCAAACAATTAAATTATTTATATAATGAAATTATATAAATAATACGTCAAGTGTTTTTGGCAAATAACAAATTGTTAGACAAGTATATCATTTTTACAATTGCAAATTACAAGGACATTTGTTTTACAAGTACAAATTAAATTGTTTAATTTGATAAATTAAACAAACACTTTTAGGTGGTGATGTGACTATATAGGATTATATATAGTATTGGTTATTTAAAGTATATGGTACTTACACGACCTATAATTACTTAGGTTGCATTCGATCTTATCCGTGACGTTTCCATTTCACTTGATTCATATACTCCAGTTTATTCACTAAGGTGAGTTTATAGCCCTATGTTTTACTATATCAATGATTTACAACCTTTAGGGTGAGAAACATGCATTGTTTTACAAATTAGACGCAAGTGCACATTTTATCATGATTACGTGTTTGCCTAAGTATCGATAACCCTATGAGCCCATTATCATGAACTGTCAATTACTTTGTGTGAGCGCGAATGTTATAAATAGATCAATTTAGGATTGACATCTCCGTTCGGGTGAGTAGCACTCACTGTGCCAGTTCGCCGAACAACGTACGTATACCATGTCGGATTTAGGATGTTGCGGGTTAGAACATCATCAAGGGCAATGCTGGCAATTTATATTACAATTCATACATATTGAGCTTCAGTGTCATGAGCTTAAGGAAACGTAATTACATTTTGTGTTGTTTGCTTATGTTGCATTATCATGGAGAAAATCTTGCGGTCCTACATTATATTTACATAAACCTATGAATTCACCAACTTTATGTTGACGTTTTAAAGCATGTTTTCTCAGGTCAATGAGGCACGAGGTGCTAAGGATACATTGGGGATACTCTTTTGGGGAGTCATGCATTAAAGATTTGGAGTCATTACACCTTGGGATATATTTGTTATGATCTAAAATCTTTGTTATCGAATGTTGAACAAATTAAGCCGTTGTGCTTTGTATTAAACAATTTCAATAAATCCAATGTATCGTCTTTTAAACGACTCTTTTAGAGGTCGTTCTCTTATGCTATTGATCTATAAAGTAACGCTCCCAGACTTATTATTCCGCCGCGACCCTATTTGGGGGTGTTACACATATGATCAATTAAACACATAGCATGATTAGCATCAAACAAACATTCATTGCATACAGAACAAAGAGCCTGAGCACCTTTGACCAGATGCTTAACATGTTCATAACAGACATTTTTAAAATCAGAGTTATGTTTATTCAACTTAGATTTAACTTTCCTAGATTGGACTTCTACTTTATTCTTTTCATTACTACTTGGTGTTCATTAAATCCTATCATTCTTTGTATTGCCTGAATGCTTTGATCCGCTAGCACTAGTAGAAGGTTTTACTCCTATAGAAGACAATAAAGGTCTGTTAGTTACATTAGGCATGTTGCTTGATGATACGGCTATGTAAGCAAATCGAACTGTGTTCTTCTTATTGATAGGCGTGACCATAACTAATTTCTCACTAGGTTTGTGAATATCAGGGCAAGTATCTCTAACATAACTTAGCAACTCTTGAATTAGCTTAACATACACACAAGCTGAGTAAGATGTGCTAATGAAAGTTTTTATGATTTAGCTTGTTCAACTACTTCCTTAAGAATAGCAGCTTGTTCCATAGTATACTTAAGGTATTATTCGTGAGTTTCCCTATTATTCTTAACCTAAGGAGCAAAAATTATTGGGTCAAGCTTATACATTCCTGAAGCCATAGTGGTAGCATTTGACATCTGGGTAGCAATATCGATGCGTATTTTATTTTAAAATATATTTTTATCAAGTTTTAAATTTATAAAACTTGATCTACCTGACAACGCACTAACGGGAAGAGAACCCGATCGTGGGTAGTATAGAATGGTAAATCCGAGGTCGTCCCAAGATCTAAGTTGTAATTAGTTTTAATTTGAAATGTCACGTTTATAAATGTGGTTTTTGATTTGAATTGAAAGGAATTAAAAATAACAATAAAATAAATTACTGAATATTAAAAGAGTTGGAGATATCAGGAGAGAAAACGTGTTAACCTAGTTACTTCATTACTACTGTTATGAAAACGTTTTCCTGTGCAATGTTGAACTATGGTTTCATTAGTGGTTTCTAAGGTCAATAGACTTGAATACGCATATTTAGTCTATCTTATACTTCCCATGATTCCGACTTAGTCCAAATCATATAGGAGGTAGAATATCCAGGTTGCAGTGATTAATCCCAACTATTCCCAAAAGTGATATAATAATCTATATATATATATATATATATTATTAACCCTCTTTAAAAGAGTTCCTGTGCTTTTTAAGTATGTTGAGTGATAAGTGCGAAGACCGGTTAGTTCCTACAATAGGGTTCGGAGTCATAGATCCTCCCTAGTACCCGATAGATCCCATATTGACTAGATAATCTAATCATAAGGCAAGCAAGGTCCAAACCACACGTACTACCAAAACCCAGGGTTACACGATAGTTAAGGAATATCTAACGAAACCATAATCTAACAGGAAAAAATCATAACAAAAGTAATTACATAAATAGGTCAGCACTTTAATTGCTTAGGCCAACACTTTAATTACATATATGTTACGGTGTAACCATTTTTGGAGTTACATAGTAACATTCTTCAAATATTTACACTTTGAGTCCCTTTTCCCTTGTTTCTTGTCACTTTCCTGCATTTCACCTTAAAACTACAAAATGATAGAAAATATCTTATTTTTGAGTGTTAGTGAAACATTTGCAGGTAATATAGGGGGTATTTTGCAACCAAAAAGTATTAAATATTTGATGTTATCAAATATCCCCCCACTTGACTTCTGCTTGCCCTCAAGTAGAACCTGTTAGAATCATTTCATAAAAAGATTTCTCGAGAATAACTTCAAGAAATGAATTTATAAAACTCTTATGCTAGAAAACATCAAAGCTGAACACCTCACTAAAAGGGGATAAAAAGTCACTCAGCTCTTCGCTAGTCTAAGTGTTTCATTTTTGGAGTGATCGCTCAATTGCACAGTCATAGCATGTATTCTATCATAAGCTTGGAAAGTACACAAATCTGCACCAGATAGAATTAGGGTCTAAATAATTCTCGAATGCAACAAGGGTAATATGGTTTTAAAGGGTGATAAATGGGTTAGGATAGACATGAGATATACATTTAATGGTTGTTAATATAAAAACAAAAAACAAATAGTCTAAAGTAATCTAAGGTTGCCATAACTATCCAATGTCCATCCATGGGTCCAAGAGTCTAGGTTTGAAAATTTAATCTTTAATAATGGGCTACTAGCTCCATTCTTCATGAGTATTGGGATGACTTAGTGTAACAATGGGCTACTAGCTCCATTCTTCATAATTACTGAGATATCTTGGTGCAATAATGGGCTACTAGCTCTATTTTTTATTTTTTATTTTGCACCATCTTTATATTTTTTAGCACATGGGTGGCTTTTTGTTTCACCCTCTTTTCTTCACCTTCTTCATGATAAATATGCAAATGTTATAGGAGTTTATATCTTTAATTATTGCCCCTGCAACATCTGATATTATACGCACATCCCCCCACTTGAGATAAACAATGTCGAAAGTGGTGATACAAGGGGGTCTTTATAGATCATAACTAATTGGTCTTCTACAAATGTATATAATTTTTGTTCCCATTTCCCCCGAACCATGGACTTAAGTAGCCAGAGATTTCAACACAAAGAAAATAAAGACTACAGGGTAGGCTAAGGTGAAATGATGTAACGAAATTGTTAGGTCTTGTATTTAGGATCAATAAGCAATAGAGTGTGTGTTTAGGTGTTGTATGTGTGTTTATTCTAGAGAAAGAAAGATAGAAAGTAGAGAGAGAAAGAAGGAGGAGGAGGATTAAAGAAATGAGATTAGATTGATTAGAGAAGACCCCTAGGAGACACTTAGGAGACTCACCTCACAAATGAGGTAGTGGAGGGGTATTTATACCCATTTTACAAGAAGAGCAAAGAGCTCTTGCTTCTTAGCTTTTTGGCTATTTGTCGGGTCTCGTGACTTTATTTAAGTCACGAGCCTATCACCTAACCTATTACATAATATTATTTCTCTATTTATTACAAGACATTTATCTCAATAAGATCGTTACTTTTATCATTCCTAACAATCTTCCCCCAAGGGACGATCATTGAGATCTCTTTTTGATTGCATTAATGATCATCATTTTCTTATTCGTAATAATCTCCCCCTAAAGGATGATCATTGAGATCTCTCTTGTGACCTTGATCTTTGAACTTTAATGCTCGTATTATTTGTCTTGAATCTTGTTGTGTAATAGTGGGTCTTCTGTCCAATCAATGCTCTTGAAAACCTGATCTTATCTTTCATTTTCTTTCGTCCTTTGCCCTTTGAGATCTTTTCATATCATCATTCCATTATTGTGAAACCGTCTTGATTTTATCTTTAAAGCTCTGACCAACAACTCATCCTTTCTTGACAGCTTTTACAATCTTCCTCATATATATGAACTTTAATCTTGATCAACACATGAAGATTTGAGAAGTTTCGTTTGATTTATCAAAAGTTGCGGAAGTGTATCTTTGAACTTTGAGTATAATATGAAAGGAAGAATATGATGGTGATTCTTGCCTTCTTAAGGTAGAAATGGTGTTGATGTTGTTGTTCATAAATGTATCTCCTCGGTTAACTTCCCCCCAGTTCGTATCGCATGACTGCAAGCAATTCAACTGCTTCCCCCTAAATATACAACCATTCGTAACGCATACTTCACACAGACAACTCATAGAAGAATGAAACTATAACCTCCAAGTCAATTAAGTCCCGGATGTTGTATACACCAAAGTCAATTAAGTCCCGGATGTACACATTTCTTCCCCCCAGTTGTTGCACTATGTTGTATACACCAAAGTCAATTAAGTCCCGGATGTACACATTTCTTCCCCCTAATTGTTGCGCTCTATCGAAATATTCAGCTAGAACACTTCTCTTCCCCCTGATTATATTTGATGACCATCAAACATAATCATAATCTTGTTACGCCTGAATATTCGATAGTGAAGTCATGTGTGAAGTGCGGTCTAAGCATGAGAGTCAACTGCTAACTTCAATTCCAACAATCTCTCCTTATCAATATTGTGACATCATAAGTAACCTTGGTAATCCAACACTTCACTTGAATGAATCAAGGAAATGTTGTTTGTGTTTTTTGAAAACAAATTCCGGAAAAACACAATAACTACTAGATCACTTAGATTACTAGTTAACACTAATTGAATCATTAAACAATCATTTTCAAATTAGTGACCTACGTTCAGTGTTGGCTTGATGTTAGCACTGGTAGGATTTCCATTCAATCATTGTGAAATACTTAATTTAAGTATCACTCTTGAATGTTCCGGCAATGTCACTAAGACATGCACTGTCACATAGACATATAAGCGACTCTTGTACTTTTTGTATCTTTGATGTTTAATACAAATGTACTTTTGTGTCCTATGTGAGATTTATGATTTGATCTCATTTGGCTCTAGACTCAATAAGTGCGTTTTGGTTTTTGTGATCGGAGGCTGGATCAGACTGCCACCTTTTCAATATTAACAATCTCAGAGTGAGATGTTAATAGATTATGCATTTAATCTCCATGACAATGAAACAAGATTCTTTTGAGAGAATCTTGAGTGGCTGGGAAGGGTTGTGCATTGCATCACTGGGTCCATGATGTCTTTCTTCAATACCAAATATCATCTTTGTGATATTCGATAGATTATGTATTGACCCGGTTTCTACCTAATATTTGTGGAGGGCTTCTTTCTTTTCACCCTTTACACGTCATTTCTTTTTCATTCTTCAACCCTTTCAATGTCTACCAAGACGTCATTACTATTATCTTGTTGTGATTGTTCCGATGATAGCTCATGCCTTAGTTGACATTATTCCCATTCACATTCAACTCCATCATACCTAAGGACTTTTATTTTATCTATGGAATATCCCTGGGTAGATCCCTTCAGTTCTGGTTGGATCATGGGATAATACCTAACCTTACCACCTTATTTCTTCTTTGATCATTGTGAGGTAGTTGGTTGTTGGGTACTAAGATCAGAACCATAAAACCTTTTGAAAATCAATCAAAGTGTTTGATATAAATCAAAACATTTAACACTTTAAAAGTTTCACATTTGAGAAATACTCCCCCTACACATGTGCATCGATATTCAAAATGATTCAAAATTATTTTGCACATTGAGGAAAGAGTTGATTGCACTTTGAGTCTTTTAGATCACTTTGTTATTCCACACACTTAAGCATTTATTTTTCTTGATTACATTTTAATCTAATTTTCTCCCCCTCAAAAATAGCATACCATATGATATTTTTGATATCAATGGATTAAAATAGCTATATAGGATTTTTGAAAACACATGGGAGAAAACGGATATAGCATGATTATCATTTGGAACCTTTTTGAATGTTCTAAACAAATTTGAAAAATAGTTACGTCAAAGTATGTTGATATCTAAAACATATGGTCAGTAGATTGTTCACTTCTCACCCTGTTAATTTCAGGAAACGGTTGTAACCGGACACAATCTTCACCTTTTGCTTGTTTATCGATATAAACACACTTGTCAACAACTACTTTTAAATCGATTATTATTCATTTGTTCAAAACATTTTCCTTTATACCCCCCCCTCAAAAATATATCAAATGATTAAATGAGAAAGGGAGTGTTGAACATACAATTTGAAAGATTTTGAAAATTCTTTTTGAATAACTCTTGAAAATTTGTGTTCAAACTTTTGTATACCATTTTACTTGAGCTCAAGATTTGGAATATCTTAAATGAAATAGCTCAAGTCCGAGAAGTTGTAAGCCTCCCGTTGCGAGGATAAATGTACAAAAATATACACTTTCCTTTATTTGAAGAATGAGTCCTAAGCTGACATTTACTTAGAAGTCGTATGTCCCGAGCACACTTTTTTAAAAGATTTATTTAAAAAATTGCTCGGGACAAAGAAGATTTCTCTTCTTTTGAAGATAAAGCGCACTGAAACGTACACTTTTCTTTTATTTGAAAACCGGGTTGTTATCTAAAATTTAATAACAAGCCATTTTGATGAGCAAACTTTTGAAAGATTTTGAAAATCTTTGTGAAAAATTTGAATAAATTTTGCTCAAAACAAGAAGATTTCTCTTCTTTTAAAGGTAAAGCGCACTTAAGCGTACACTTTCCTTTTCTTTGAAGACCGGGTTGTAATCTGACATTTGATTACAAACCATCGACATAGAATTTAGACAACAACCTTTGGAACCTATTTAAAACCATTTTAAAGTTGTGTCAATTTGATGTAAAGATGTTGAGTTCCAATGAGGGCTTGAAACCGGTGTTTTATTTGAAAACAACTCTTGTGGAATCAACGGAGATTTAAAATTCCTTTTGATTTTCCATTGATTATTAAAACTCGGTGTTTCTTGAGGATTTTTAAATCTTGTTGACGAAGAAGATTTCCATTTGTTATTGACAATTGGTGTATTATTCTGCAAATTCATTTTTGAACCATTTGAAAATCTTCCACTGTTTTTGTTTTTCAAAACCGAGTCATTCTTGTTTTGCATCAAAAGTATTTCTGTTTTGGAATATTTGAAAGATTTTGAATGACTTTGCTTTGGTCTCCACACTTGTTTTACCGGTGTAAAACAAGAATGTGGAGTAACAAAAACTTGATTCTTTCCTTTTAAACTACTTGTCTTAAAACTCTTTTGAGAAGTAGATGCTTCAAAAGTTTGAGTTTTCTTAATTGGCCTCCACACTTGTTTTACCGGTGTAAAACAAGAGTGTGATGTTTTAAAAGATCGATTCTTTGCATTTGAAGCTCTTGTCTTTAAACCCTTTTGAGGAAAAAATGTTTCAAAACTTTGAGATTTCTTAGAAAACTTCCTATCTTTTTGTAAAGAATAGGTTGTAAACTGAGAAACCCTTCTTAAAGATGTTTTTGAGGATTCACCTGTGTGAACCTTTTCCGAAACACTTTCTTTAGGTTTTGAAGATTTTGAAACATTGATGTTCCATTTTTTCCGATTAAGAGAATCAAACTTCAATCTTAAAGCATTATACGAAGTTCTCAACTCATGATATTATTTTTGACAAGAACGAATATCATGTGATGCCAATTTTGATTACAAAGATGCAATTTGTTTCAAAAGCTGATATCTTTCATTGTTAAGTAACGGTGGTTTTCCTAAAATTGAAGAATTATCAAGCTTTGTTTCCACACGCTTCCCTTTCAGACTTTCAAGTTGAGTCCTTAAATGATTAATTTCTTTCAAAAATCAAACTTTTTCGGCTTTACAATCATCAACCTTACGAGCCAATTGTCATTCAAGAACAACTTTCGTTTTTCAAGTTTTTCAAAATACGCCTCAAATTTGGTTGTTCTGTTTGACAATTCAAGATTGACATCATCAAAATCTTTTGACTTTTGAGCAATGATTTTTTCAAGATGAATAACCTTTGATTCAAAATCACAATTTTCATTATCAAAAGCATTCAATTTCCCCAATGTTGCCCTTTTTTCTTCATCAGTGAAAACATTATCAAGATTATCGATTTTTATCAACAAATCAGAATTTTCTTTTATTTGTTTTGCTAAAGACTTTTCCAGCTCATCGATCTTTTTTGAAAAACACTTGTTTCATTTTCAAAAAGATTATGTTTCTCCCCCGATTCCTTGTTAAATTCAAAAATATCCAATTGTTTCTTTTTGAAAAATTCAATCTTTCCGAAAATGTTATTGAACTTAGTTTCAGCAAATTCAAACAATTAAGACTTCAGATTTTCTACCTCGTTTTGTGTTACATTTGATGTTTTTGTTTGAACCCGCGACTTTTTGATTAAATCAAACAAGCTTTGGTAAGTCAACTTCAAATGTTCATTCTCCTTAATTAATGACGCCACTTGATATTCCAACTCAATGTTTTTAGTTTCAATTTCATCAAAACTGACCTTAACTTTGACTTCATCACAATGATTAGTCTCAACTCTTGACCTTTGAACCGAATCAAACAAATCTTTATAAGTCTGTTTCAAATGAGTATTCTTGATTTGTAATGATGCCATAAAATTCTCATTTTTTTTTGCAATGTTTTCAAAGAATTATTTTCTCGAGACTTGTACTGAAGTGCAATTTCAAAAGCAATACTCTTTGCCTCAAATTTTGACAAATCTTTTTCCAATTCAACAATTCTTTTTGACAATTCCTGTGTGACTTCAAAAGCATCATTAGAAACCGTATCAGCTGTTTTACTCTCATTTGAAACATCTTTTGACTCTTTTGAAATTCTTTCGATTTCATCATGTAAATCCTTATTCCTTATTTCCACCCAAAAAGTTATGACAAGATTCTTGATATCTTCAGCTAAGGATACTTCAAAGAGTTGATCTTTTAAAAGCTCATTTTGTTTGAAAGTTTCATCAAGATCATTTTCCACTGAAACAAAAACATCTTTCATTTCTTTTACATCTTTTTTAAATCGATTCTGAAAGACTTCAAAATAGACATGCCATTCTCAAAGAATTAATTTCGCTTCTACACAAACATCGATTAATCGAAGTTCTTCTTTAGACGTATAGAAAATTCTTTCTCATTTACAATTCTTTTCTAGTAACTCAAACAATTTTTTGAA
>BQNB010144775.1:0-16809 GCA_026074375.1 Tanacetum coccineum
TGTAATTTAGAGTAAGTTTATATTCCTGTTTGTTTGTTAATTGTGTTTATGTTATACGGCGTATTCAGTTTACTGAATACGACGTATTTGTTATTTGACGGTTTTCTTTCCTAGTAAGTTTATTATAAGATGGACGACCCGAACATTACTATAGAAGAATACATCAAGCTCGGGGAAGAAAAAGCTCGAAAACGTGGGAAAGTGTTTAGCTGGGAAACTGCTAAGTATGGTAAGATTTGGTTTGATGAAGACGTTCACGACCTCAAATCCGTTGAAACCGAATTCCCAGCTATAGTCTTCAATGATAATTTGACAACGAATGAAACACTCCCTTGTCAACCCACGGTAAGTTCTCTTAACAATAATGAAATTGACTTTAGAATATCGTTTGACGAATCCGACGATGAAGATTACACGGTAGTTTTTGACAAAAACTCGTTTTCTTATAAAATAATTTCTACCAATGATTTGAAAACGGATTCGGAAAATGATAATGAAAAAGTCAATATGTCTTTGTTTCCATCACCCGAGCCTTCGGTCAGTTGTATTGATGATTTAGACTTCTTTAAAATTTTTGAGAATGAATTTCCATCCATTGTTTACAATGATGCTCTAACGTCTAAATCAGATTTCTTAACTGAACCCACTTTAGGCCCTCAACATATCGATAAATTTGATTTTAAAGATGAAACATCGCTGTCCGAATATGATGAAGTGGAACAAAACGTTTTGTACTTTAATGATCTATTCCCCTTCAACATAATTTATCCCGATGATCAAAAATCGGATAAAGACAATGATGATAATGAAATCGATATGATACAATCTTTGGGGGGTAATGAAAATACACAAGGGTCA
This sequence comes from Tanacetum coccineum, assembly GCA_026074375.1. Taxonomy (NCBI): domain Eukaryota; kingdom Viridiplantae; phylum Streptophyta; class Magnoliopsida; order Asterales; family Asteraceae; genus Tanacetum; species Tanacetum coccineum. The sequence goes on from BQNB010144775.1 coordinate 859, forward strand.
AATGAACCTCTAGAGGGAAGTCATGATAAAATCAATAAAATTTTCAAAATGAAAGTTTTATCATGGAATTAAATGTGAATATCATGAGTTGGAATTATCTTGTCAACGGGATGCTATTCAATCTTATTAAGAACTTATATGTGTCGTTTGGCACTTCGTTCGACCCTAAACGGTATTATAAAGATAGTGATTGTACAAGAATGTTGCGGAGGCCAAGGTACGTTTTCTTTACTTTGTTAAATCTAGGGAAAATTGGTCTCCAAGAACGAATACGACGTATTTCTCAAACAACAATACGACGTATCGAGTCTGGGTATAAAAGCCCAACTGATACGCCGGATTGAGTTTTACCAAACTTTTTCACTCTCTCAAACAAAAGATTTTACTGTGAAATTCTTGGAGATTGTTGTTGTTCTTTGATTCATAAATCATCCTCTTCTCTATAAAAATCACACGGTAATATGCTCTTCACTTTTCCCTTTTTGATTTCTAATTTTCGAATTAAAATTAGGGTTAGGGTTATGATTTGACTTTGGTTTTGAAGCAATTTGATAATGCCTAAACTGTTGGATCCATTTTATACCCTGCAAATAAGTTAAGAGTTTTAAAAATTGTAATGGGTCAAATCGGGTAGAAAGGGAAACCCCTTTTCGTTTTTAAACTACAGAGCAATACGGCGTATCCACGAACATGGATACGGCGTATTGACTCAATTTTACCCAAAATCTAAAATCTCAATACGACGTATTCAGTAAAACGAATACGACGTATTGATCTGATAAAGATCACGCGTTTTGATTCCCATACGCCGTATTGATTTTTATCCATATGGCGTATTGACTAGACAGATCTCTATACGGCGTATCCATTGCTAAGAATCATCCTAATAATCGGTATTCGTATGAATCAACAGGGTCGATTTGTGTTATCTTGTTTATTAGTCTACATCAAGTATGCCAATCCCTTGCATCTGTGTTTTTTATCTCTCTTGATTCATCACCACAAGGTAAGGAACCCTACTTCCATTTGTTTTTTCAAATTCGATTAGGGCTAGGGTTTAATTTTTGAGAATTAGGTGTTATGACGTAGAACCCTTAGATTAGGTTCCCTTTACACTCTTTGAAGGTATAACTGGTATTATTGTTTTGATGTAATGAGTCAAAATGGGTAGAAAAGGAAACCCATTTTCGTTTTTAACTGTAGAGCAATACGGCGTATCCACTAAACATGGATACGGTGTATTGACTCAATCTTACCCAAATTCTAAAACCTCAATACGACGTAATCAACAAATGAATACGGCTTATTGATCTGATAAAGATCCTGCGTATAAATGTCATACGTCGTATTAACCAACATCCATACGGCGTATTAACTACAGATCTTTATACGGCGTATCCATTTCTAAATACCTTGTATCCACCCTCAGAACAGAATGTTTAAAAACTTATAATCTCTGTACTGATATCGTTAATTTTGCAGACATAGCTGTTCCACCCGGAGATCATAGGCACCAATACCTTAGGTTTGAGGGATTACAGTATACTGAGGGTGATATAGCTGATTATGAGACGAGGTTGGCTAAGATATACAAGAGAAAGGTGTGCATAGGGTTCCGGTGTTCGATTTTGGGGAATTACCGAATTTGATGGCTGAGGGGTTGAGTAGTAGGATACTGATGGAGCACCGGGATGCTCAGGGACAGAGTTTATTCACTAGCCAAGCTTAGAGGTGACTATTTGATATTAGAGGCCAATGTACACGAGCTCATTCTGGAATTCTTTAGTACATTTAGGTTTGGAGAGGCTGTGCTTGATCTGGATCTGTCTGGAGCTTTACAGTTTCAGTTGGGTAAAGTTAGGAGGCGTATGAGCTGGAGAGAGTTTATTTTGGCCTTGGGATTACATACAGCAGAGGAGATGCAGACTGCTGGTTTTGGTTTATATTGGGCTATGAGCACGAGGTAGATCCCCGACAAGGGGGATCTGAGTGCTTCTGGTAAGGATCTTGTAATTATTGGAGAGATATTTCTACTGATGGAAATTTTTTAGGACCTCCCCCTTCCTATACTTTAATTAGAGATCTGGTACTAAGGCTTTTCCATAGGATGATGGCACATAGTATAGCTGGTAAGAGTCATGCACCTGAGAAGGTGACCGTGACCGACTTGTTTTATTTGAGAGGGCTGGATGTTGGATCGGTCAACATCCCTTACTTGTTGGCCCGATATCTGAGGAGGTTTGCTGCTGGGAGGAAGATCAGGCTCTTATCTCAGGTGGACAGTTTGTAGCTCGACTAGCATATCCTTTTGGACTCCTGACCGGGGAGAGGCTCCAAGGATTGACGATTACTGGCCCTGCTCTTCCCATTATTGATATGACCGAGCTTGTTCAATTGCAGATCTGTGTTGAGCTCAGAGATACTTAGGCCTGGGTACCCGCAGGACCTGCTAGGTAGGAGGGTGATGCAGGAGGAGTTGTTGAGAAGGCTCTGGTGGTACTAGGAGGTGGTGATGAGGATGAGGAGATGCCTCAAGGCTGTGCCACCATTACCTAGGACTCAGGGTGAGAGGATTACCCAATTAGATGAGGAGGTACATGGTATGGGTGAGGTACTTCAGGGTCAAAGAGAGGTGTTGGATAGCATGGCTCGCGACCTCTCCAGGTTTACTACATGGACTATCACTAGCCTCTCACGGCTGATGGACAGGGCCGGTGTGCCTTACACGCGATATTCAGAGTCACCGGTAGAGTACCAGAGACGCACCAGACAGAGGACCAATGGTGCCAGCACTTTCACAGCCCCGCAGCAGCCAGACCCATGATCTCTCTATCCCTCATCTTTTGTTTCTATATTTTATACATTTATTCCTATCATGATGTACCTAACTTTAAACAGGTTACCATATTTTTGTGTATATATTATGATGTGACGTATTGACTTGTTTATGCATGATAGAATAAAGTCTGGCAGTAAGTTTAGCACCATAGTTCGTGAGTATGTTACGGAACCAAGTACGCTATCCAAATCAAGAGCAGAATTGAGAAGAGAGAGTGTTTACAAGAATGTGGAAAGTGAAGAAAAAGTCAAACTTAAAGACTTAGCTGTAAATAAAAGTGCTTCCCAAGAGACAACCCGGATTGTTATTTACTTTTATCGAGTATGTCTTCCCAGACATCAATACGGCGTATCCGCTCCATACCATACGGCGAATTGAATGTCTGGACGTTATCAGTTCTTTATTTTTATGCACTTTAAACATTATTGTCAGTTCTGTCAATACGGCGTATTCATGCACAAGATACAGAGTATTCAACAGACTGACCCGTATTTAGATACTTTTTACAGGTTTCTTAATACGATGTATTCCAGTTTATGGATACGGCGTATTGGTCTCCTGTACAGTTTATTTAGCTTATTTAAATTAACCGTAGATACCCGAGATAGGATTTTGCATGTTTTTTCTAAATTTTGCACAGGACCTCGCTGTAAAGAAATCGACATGTTGGTGAAGTATGTACAATCTAGAAATCTAGAAGTGTTGGAGTCTTGAAATCTCAAGACGGTTGTTCAACACACAATCTTGCTCATAAACTCAACTTGGAGAATCTACCAAGTAAAATATCAGGGGAGTTTCTCATTCTAATTCTTTTAAATCTCGTTTTGATGTTTGTTTTTAATGTTTTATCTATACAACAAGGACGTTGTATAATTCAAGTGGAGGGATGGGAATTAGAATGTATACTTGTCCTATTTTTCACATAAAATGCTTAGCTTAAATTATGCTTCAATTTAAAAAAATTCAAGCATACTTTTGTGAAATTACTTATTACATAACCCGCACACAATAACTCTTATTAGATAATTGTGAGGATTTAACCTTATCCATTTCTAAATGTTTACCCACATTCTACAAAATATGAGTGTTCCGGTGATGTTGTAAACTTTAGAGCTTGGCTTGATATATCTATTCGAGACCACAATAATGAGTACTATGAATTTAGATGGAGTAACTAGTTTAAATTGGTAATTTCTAGGATTACACCCAAAAAGCCTTTATATGTCATTTTATTAACTAACTACATTGGTTAGTTAAATCCCTGTATAAACCCTTTGTTTACTCTCATCTTAAGAGTAAGATACCCTTAGAAAAACCAATAGAGCCAATCCTTTAGGAATAACACCAACTGTTTGTTTCATTACACCTTTACACCTTAGCCTACCCTGTTAGATTAAGTCCATTTATCAGTTTCTAATTGCTTAAAGTGTTAAGTATGTATTTACCGAGTCTTGTGTCAATTTTCTATCTTTGGTATGGTTGGGAAGAAATTTGTACATTGCAAATGAGAATGTATAAAGTAGTCAAAACTCATGTATTTTTACTACCAATACAATTAATAGTACATCCATAGAATGAAGAATTATCGAAGAAATTATCCAGAGTTATTATGATCGTGAAGATGGTGAAATTACATCGAGTTTCGTAGTTAGTATATGAAAAAAAAGAAAAAAATAGAAAAATCGCAACAAAAAAGAGGAGGAAAGTTTGGAGATAATCGTTTCACAAAAAGCTTAGACCGAAGGAATTATATGAAGGATCAATTATTCGTTGATACGTCTATCAGTCAACGATGTAAAGTTTTGTATAAAGTGGTAGATATCGCCACTTGCCTTGTAAAAGTATGTAAAGTATAGGATGATTGGGAAGTTGACCGTTGCGGGAAAGCCAACTAAGGTTGTTGTTTTTTGATCTATGATCAAGACGTGTGTAAATAGTTGTGTCTTTTTCATAGTAACAGTCAGAAAAAGTGTCTAGCAGCTTGTATCTTGGACCTAGTTTATTTGTTTCGTAGTTTTTATTTAAAAACAATTTATTTCCCTTTCCTAATCATTAACCATGAGTTTTTCGCGAATGAGGATGTGTACGAGCATGCATGTCTATTCCATCGTTACGGCCATGTATGCATGTCTCAGCTGCCTTGTTGGTTTATTACTATTGGTGAAAGTTAGAAGATCCCTATTCTATATCATTCTTCATCCTAACCCTTGGTTAAACTCGAATGAGGATATGATCAAACACACATGTATATTTTGTCGTTACGGCCATGTATATGTGCTTTAGTTGCCTTGTTGGTGTGGTAGTTTTGGTGAAAGATTATAGAATGATCAACCCTAAGCCTTATTATAAAAACCCATTTTACCTTTATAAACTTGTTACTTCTTAGCTTTATTGGTGGATATATGTATCCTTGCCAAGCCTATGATAGAATACTCATAACGACCGAGCAATTGAATGAATTAGTTACATGTTACCGCATAGATTAGTTGAGTGATTTGAGTATTTTTCATCTTCCTATTTCGTGAGGTGTTTGGTTGTGTACTTGTAATTGATCAAATAAATGCTTAATTGAAAAATCCATAGGGATATATTTTCATAAACTTCTAAAGACTACTTGAGGACAAGTAGGATTCAAGTGGGGGATATTTGATGACATCAAATAACGTCACTTTTATAGCAACATTTATTCCATGTAAATAACTTATTTTATATAATTATTGAAAAGAATTGTTACTTAATCATTTGTATTTGAGAAATGCAATAATTATGGAGTACTTGGTGAAGATTAGCAAAAAGACACGCATTCTGGAGCTTAAACGAAGAAATATGTAGATTACTGTTCTAACAACTAATACGCCGAATCCATCAAGGAAGATACGGCGTATCTGTGCCTGCACTTCACAAAAGACCACGAAGGAAACAAGATCAATACGCCGTATCCAGGGACGACCAATACGCCGTATTAAAGTTATAGAAATAAAATATTCTGTAAGATATCGAACGTGGTCCCTACTCCAAGAAACCCCCTAATACGTCGTATCGAAGCCTTTCGATACGCCGCAGTGACCTTTTTCCAGACCTTATAAATAGAAAACTCAAAAACGAGTTTTAAGTGTGCGAAATTATATTTTCGATACCTAAACCATAAAATTCGATTTTTAGAGGAGAAGAAGAGCAGAAGAGGTCTTGCAACGTAATCAATTCCATAGGAAACAACTTGTAATCTCCTATAGTCTTGTAATCGTTCAGTTTCTGGTATCATTCGTTAACTCGGTTAGTTTACCTTGGCTAAATTATTAATTTTGTATTGATTATGAGGTGTGAAGGCTAATACCTTCGGGTATTAGCTATTATTATGAAGATCTGAATGTAGGGTTTGTTATTTATCTCGATTGCTTAATTATTCGTTGATTGCTTGTTTATGTTTATCAGTTTATACTTGTTTACGTGCTTTTGTATGCGACCTATCATTCAACTGGATCTAGTGATACGGACCAAGTAATCTAGATGTCGGGATGGCTCTCCATACAGTGATTTATACATCTAGACCAATAGGATCACAAATAACGACCTGTCTTTGCCTTTAGATTGTAAGCTTAGTTGGAACAGCAGGTGATCTTGGGAATCACGATGGTACGTTTCTCAATTAATTGGTAAGACTTGGTTAGTGGACTACTAGTGTATGAATTGCCTTTAAGCAGTAAGTGGGTAAAGTCTCTATGAGCTAGGGTTTAACAAGATCACCATTGCTTTAATCCCAAAGATAGATTATAATCAGCAAATAAGGATGCTTTATGTGGATACGTTTAATTGTGACAGAATTCTTCGTATCTAGGTCTTAGAAAGAAGTACCGCCTAAGTCTTAAGAATGATATGTCGCCTCGAGATAAGTAATCATTGCACTAAATAAAAAAACCAACGTTCTGATTGGATTAATAATGGTTAATACAGTTTTCTTATATTTGGATAGACCGCTCTTTTATCTTCTGTCAATTTGCTTGCGTGTATTTTAGTGTCTTAAGTTGATTCTAGTCACCACAAAACCCGTGCCAGTCTCTCAGGCTAAAAAACCCCCCTTATCCGTTAGATTTAGGATTAACATAGGTTTAGCATAAGTTTAACATAGAATAGAATTAACTTAGTTTAGATAACCAAAATATTAATAAATTAAAAGATTGTTTCTCGCTCTTAGTGATCGACACACTACTTACCACGAAACTTCCATCTGACCGGGTACACTGCCCGTGAAAGTGTTGTTTTAGGTAAAGTCGGCAAAATATAAATTTAAAACTTAAAAGCATAAACTACACCTACATGACGACACAATCAACACCTAATTCCCTACTGATGTAACTTGGTAGCTGAGTTGAATGTGGAAAGCTAAACGTTCAGTAGACTGAAGCACATGTATTTACATATCATCCCAAGGATGTGCTTGGAACCTGCTGATAAAGGAGGATGAAGTTCTTAACTTCTCAATGGTTAATTTCTTTCAAAAAGTGCTTAGCATGAGCATGAATAAAGAGGAACCACCTATGTAAATGTTGAGGTTTTGCCGCCTTAGGGAGCATGAACTTTGGCTCTTACAACATTTATAAATTGGATATGGACACATGGCTTATATAGTGTCAGGATTTTCTTATGTGTTTGAAAACTTATGTGTATTTTATCTTTGGGTATTCAAATGGGTTGAAGGGTTCAATTCTTATAACACCCTGATTCTCAAATATTTGAACGTGTAATTTACTAAGATGTAAATTCAATCCTCAGGACATTTTATTTATGCACTTGTTTTGTTTGATGTTTAATTTTCATGCAAAGGAATTGTACTAAATTGGGGAGGATTGTTGAAAATTTAGTGCAATTGTGGGAATTGGATCATACTTGGAAATGGGTTTGGAAGTACGGAGTGTACACCCATTAAGTCACTGATTCTCCCTGGCTCCTTTAGTGGTTAGCTTAATGTCTATTAAATGGGTGGTTTCAACATTTAATATTTGTAACTATACCTATTAAATGGGCGGTTTTAAGTTTGACTTAATGACCATAATTACGGTCATGTAACCACTGCATTTATAAAAGAGGTTATGAGATTAACTAGCCAATTAATGCTCATAACTCCTTTAACCAGGATTTACAACTCTTTTGATTAAGAGTTGGCATCCCTATAAATAGAGATGGACATTTTTGCATGAAATACACACCAACAGAAAACCTAAACACTCAGAAACGTAAGGGTTCTTGATTTGTGCCTAAAAGAAGAACTGCGCTTGATTTTGTCCCAATGAGGTATTCGTGATACCCAGGCATAAGGTCGAATAATCTTCTTTGAAAAGTGATTACACGACTTTAAATGATATCCGGTAACCATCTTTGGTAATTAGCTAAGTTATTGATTATCTTCACCCTGTTCTGGGCTCACAACAACCAACAGTAACCATAGCTTCCTGTTGAACAACATGACTAGATTTTCTGCTACTCATAGCTTCCTATTGTAAATTCTACATTTTGAGTTTTTTATGCACTTGTTTGCTAGAAAAACCATCAAGTATAATGGGTTATAAAACTGTATTTATAAAAATGAATTTTGTGTAGCTTTATATCCATCTTCCGCAAACTTCTTGAGCTTAGAAAAAAGCTCATAGATTTAGAGCCATTTTTAAGCATGTTCATGGCCGAAATGTAAAATTGGCCAAAATTTCCACCTTAGCAATTTCAGTAAACCAAATTTTCAATCAACCTTTTGGATAACCCGACAACCATACATCTGAAGACTTAGCATTTGAACATGCCCGTTAAGCTGGCCTACCAGTTCTCTTATTCGAGCAGCATGTCCGTGTTCAAAAAACTACACAGCATCAAAAGAAAATAGAAATATGTTTAAATTTGAGGTTCATCAAAGGGCCACCTTTAGATAAACATGCATATGTTACCTTTGGGTTTTGATTTAGAATTTGAAAGTTTTTTGGATTGTCGTGATGCCTTACTTCATATCACTCATAAAAACCCCCCACATAGTCGTTTTAAGATAGTGGGTCAAATGGGTAGAAATGGGAATCCCCTTTTCGTTTTTAACTGCAAAAGAATACGGTGTATCCACGAAAATGAACACGACGTATTGGCTAAAATTTACCCAAATTTTAAAAACCCAATACGACGTATTCAGTACGTTGAATACGGCGTATAGACCTAATGCAAAAACTCATACGCCGTATTGATTTATGTCTATACGGCGTATTATCTACGTATCTGCTGAAACTCCGTATCCATTTCCTATACAGAGTATTCCCATAAAAACTGTATACGGCGTATCCACATCATAATACACCGTATTTGCCCTCAAAACAAAATGATAAATCTTTATAATCTTTGTACTGATTTCATTAAAATTATAGATATGGCTCTTCCACCTAGAGATCCGAGACATCAATACCTTAGGTTTGAGGGTTTGGAGTATACAAATGCCGATATTACAGATTTTGAGGAGAGATTGAGTAGGATTTACAGTAGAGGGATACACAGGATGTTGGTTTTGGATTTTGAGAGCTTACCGGCTATGATGAGTGAGAGGTTTACTAGTAGGATGCTCATGGAGCATAGGGACGATCAGGGGCAGAGTGTGTTCACCAGCCGTGCTTAGAGGAGGTTATTTGAGGTGCGAGGCCCACTCGTCTTTAAGCTCATTATAGAGTTCTATAGTACATTTAGGTTCTGTGAGGCAATCGTAGATATTGATGTCGAGGGTACGCTTTAGTTCCAGTTGGGTAGGGCTAGGCGTCGTATGAGCTGGAGATAGTTTATTTTGGCTTTGGGGTTACATACAATAGAGGAGATGGAGACTGCTGGATTTGGTCTATATTGGGCAGAGAGTGCTAGGTATATCTCCGATAAAGGAGATCTAAGTGCTTATTGGAGGAGGATTTCTTTTAAGGGGAACTTTCTGGGCACACCCCCTTCTTATACTCATATTAGGGATCCCATACTGAGGTTATGCCACAGGCTCATCGCTTGTATATTGTTGGAAGAGTCAGGCACCTGAGAGGTGATCGGTATAATTGTTTTATCTGGAGAGGATGGATTTGTTGGTTCAGTCAACATCATTTATCTTTTTGCTAGGTATATGTGGTTGTTTGATTTGGGGAGGAAGCGCGGGGCGATGATATCTAAAGGACAATTTGTTGCTTATCTGGCTGAGCATTTTGGGCTGCTTACTGAGGAGAGACTCTAGGGATTGACGGTGATTGTCCGAGACCTCCCCATGATTGATATAGCTAAGTTGGTGAGGCTACAGATCTGTGAGGAGCTTGATAATACTTGGGCTTCGGTATCCCCGGTAATGGAGAGCAGCAGGTTGGCTATGATGGTGGCCCTTGAGGTCACTGAGGATGCTCATGTAGTTGATGAGGGTGCTCTGGCTGTTCCAGCACCCGTACAGGCACCTCTGCCACCACCTGCAGATGGACCGGCTAGGACTATGGCATAGAGGTTAGGTAGGCTAAAGGAGGACGTCTGATGGTGTTGTTGTGTAGGTGTAATTTATGCTTTTAAGTTTTAAATTTATATTTTGCTGACTTTACCTAAAACAACACTTTTCACGGGCAGTGTACCCGATCGATAGGAGTTTTGTGGCAAGTAGGGTGTCGATCACTAAAAGCGAGAAACACTTTTAATTTATTAATACTTTGGTTTTCTAATCTAAGTTAGTCTAATCTACGCTAAACCTATCCTAAACCTATGTTAATTCCTAAATCTAATGGATAAGGGGGGTTTCAGTCTGAGAGACTGGTACGGGTTTTGTGGTGACTAAAACCAATTCAAGACACTAAAACACACGCAATCAAATTAACAGAAGATAAAAGAGCGATCTAGCCAAATATAAGAAAACTGTATTAACCATTATTAATCCAATCAGAACGTTGGTTTGTTTATTTAGTGCAATGATTACTAATCTCGAGGCGGCATTTCATTCTTAAGACTTAGGCGTTACTTCTTCCTAAGACCTAGACATGTAGAATTCTGTCACAATTAAACGCATCCACATAAAGCATCCTTATTTGCTAATTATAATCTATCTTAGGGGATTAAGAAATGTATGATCTTGTTAATCCCTAGCTCAAGAGACTTTTCCCATCTTTCTGCTTAATGGCTACATCACTAGTAGTCCACTAACCAAGTCTTTACCAATTAATTGAGAACGTACTCGTTGATACCAAGGTCGCCTTATGCTCCAACTAAGCTCACAATCTAAGGGCAAAGATAGGTCGTTAATTGTGATCCTATTGGTCTAGATGTATAAATCACTATATGGAGAGCTATCCCGACATCTAGATTACTTGGTCCGTATCACTAGATTAGTTTGAATGAAGTCGCCATACAAAAGATGTAATCAAGTATAAATTAATAAACTTAAACAAAGCATCAACAATAAATTATGAAATCGAGATATAACAAACCACAATATTAAGATCTTCATAATAATGGTATTAGCAAAGGTATTCAGCCTTCAAACGTCATAACTAATACAAAAGTGATTGATTTCTAGCATCGGTAGACTATAGCTAACATAGCTTTGGAAGAAGATTCTTCCACATTCACAGTTCTCCTTGAGCTGTCTTGACTCCTAGGCCTGCTTTCTTGATTTCTAAGTCTGCTTTCTTGATTCATCTCTTTGTGTGAATAAAGAGTTCTTGTAGTATGTGTCTTATGTATCAAGGTTTCAGAACACCTGCTCTGATACCACTTGTTGATCCTTTCTGGATAGATCTTAGCTTAGCTTGTTAAAGCTTTAGTTATCTTAGATAGATTTAAAACAACTATGATAGAAACCTTGTAGTATATATAAAGATTATGCGGAATCTAATCTTTATACACTTAGAAGAACAATAACTCAATAAAACAGTAACACAAGAACTTTCTCTAAACTTTCAAAATATTGAATGATTCACAAAACAACTATATGTTTTGCCTAATAGCTATGACTTTTCTATCTTGGATTCCTCGTTCTAACTATGCCGTAAGGGTTCCTTTTATACACCAAAGAAACTTTAATGGGCTTACAAAACGCGTTAAGTGATCATGCATATCTATTCCTAATATAACTCATGCATATCACATAAGCAGTACTAACTATATATACTAACAGTACTAAATATACAACTAGCAGTACTAACTATAACTGGCAGTACTAACAATGTACTGGCAGTACTAATTAACTATCAGCAGTACTAAGTGTAAAAGCTCTAAATCCTAACAGATTCGTTTGAATCTCGATAAACGTGAAAACGTCATCGAAAGACACCCTAAAATTACCGTTTTTTGCTTCGTTTTCAATCCTTTGTACTTGTAAAACATAATAACACAATACCAACATATTTGTAATATAATTATACATATTTTAGTGTTATTAGTCCGTTTTAAAGTGTTTTCTGAGGTATAAACGATGTGTGTTTTAGCACACATCAAATTCCCCCACACTTAAGCCATTGATGGTCCCACACGCAATGTTTATAATACACGCTCGGAAATAAATAAATTAACCCCCTTAACTTAATAACCCCTCACATCAAACAAGTGATAGAACCTAATAACCTGATATGTTCTTTGATCGTTTATAGCTCGAGGTTGTTTAGAACAATGTTATCATCAACAAGGTTTTTCTTCATTATCATTCACTCCAAGCCTCAATTCTACTTTGATCAATAGTAGAACAGTTACATCAATAAACTGTAACAAAAATCATAAGATCTTTGAGGCTACACCATACAAACTAGACGTCTACATTTTTCTTGTGATACACACACACACGTTTTTCTGTGTACTCCTAAACTACACGACCTAATGTCTCTTTATATAGTAGAGATCATCTAGGTTTACAAATGATAAGAACAAATATAATTAGGAAACAAATAATATTTTCCTAACTTTTATCTTTATCTTCTATATCTTTTATCTTCTTAAGAAGATCTTTTAGAATCTTTAAAATCTTCCATCTTTTTAAGAATTCCAGCTTTGCATTTAAGTCCTTCTTGTTTCATTCTTTTATTTATTTTGTCTCCTCAAATCAATAATTCCCAACAGCATCAAATTAAAATTTACATGTCCAAGACGACCATGCCACACATTAGAAGACTCAATCAAGTAAGCTGAAGAATTCATTTTATTGATATTATTCATAACCACCATTACATTGAGTTAAACCATTCGATTTAGGGCATATCCCTTACCAACATACATTTGATTCTTAGAAAGAACAAACTTATCAGACTCAAAAACAAGACGAAAACCAAACTTGTTCAACAGCCAACCGGACACAAGATTCTTGCGAATCTCCGGTACATACAAGACATTAGTCAACTTGAGCTCTTTCTCGGAAGTCATTTTCAAAATAACATCTCATTCGCCCTTGATATCAGAAGTTGCAGAGTTGCCCATGTACAACTTCTCTTCATTGTCAACCGCTCTGAAAGAGTGAAACATACACTTATTAGCACACACACATGACGGGTTGTTAGAACCCCCAAGTATCAACCCACCAATCACTGTTGTTAGAACCTACCAAGTTAACTTTAGAGATCATGGCAATGACGTCAGACACCATAGCAATCATGTCCACATTATCATTCACCATATTATCCTGGCGGTGGAGTCACCCACTTTGGCATCTTGCAGCTAGCAGCACGGTGACCTAGCTGGTCACACTTATAGCAATTTTCTTAGAAATTCGGCTTCATAATTCCAGCTTTAGAAGCAAGGTACTCAGCCTTCCTTTTGCTCTTCTTGTCATTATTCCTTTTTCCTTTGCTTTTATACTTTTAAGATGACAAAGCATGCTCAACCATATTTTCCTTTGTAGAATCAGGTGTATAAGTGTTTTTTGAGCCAGCTTGTTGTCCTCTTCAATACGAATATGAAAAACAACCAAACGGCTTGTGTCCCAATGGTACCCCTTGTTGTGTGTGAAGCTCCCCAACCAATTGGTTGTGGGTTCAAGGCTGGTATAGGACATGTGAGATAGATTTGTTGTAATTATATTATGAGATAGTTAGTTGTTGTTCTAAAAAAATGAAGACGAACAACAATGTCTTTAACACTCATCTCCTTTTGCTTATGCATCAAGTAGTTTTTAAATTCTACCCAGCTTGGAGTTAACTTTTTAATAATATAAGCAACTTAAAAAGTTTCACTCAAAGTCATTCTCTCAACATGAATGTCATGTAGCAAAACCTACAGATCTTGAACATGACTGATCACATTCTTTGAATCAACCATCTTGTAATCCAAAAAACGAGCTACCATGAACTTCTTTATGCCAACATCCTCAGTTTTATACATGTGTTCCAATGACTCCCATAATTCTTTGGCAGTATTGGTCTTGTAGTACACGTTATACAAAGAGTCCATCAAGCCATTCAGAACATAGTTGAAACACACGAAGTCTGAATGTTTCCATGCTTCCATAGCTTAAACACCTAGTGCATTAGAGGGTTGACCTTCTCTAGGAGGTTCCACCTGAGGTGTAAGGTGTAGTATCTTTTAAGAACCGCGCAAGGTTCAAAGTAGTGAGATAAAAGAACATCTTATGTTTCCACCTCTTAAAATTTTGTCCATTGAATTTTTCTAGTTTTTCAGCATGATTAGCAACTGTGGTAACATGTAGGAAGATGAAAACACTCAAATCACTCACTAATGAAAATGTGGTAACATGTAACTAATTACACTCAATTATTGCGCGGACATAACGAGTATTTCTATCAATGAAGCTTGGCAAGGTATATACATCCCACCACTAGAAAGCTTAAGGATTAACAAGTTTTTAAAGGTAAAATGGGTTTTATTTATAAGGCTTATGGTTGATCATTCTAAAAATCTATCACCAAAAGTACCAACACCACAAGGCAAGCTGAATCACACTACATGGTTGTAACGACGTAAAGACAATGTGTCGACGGAATAGACATGTGTGTTCGATCACATCCTTATTCGAGTTTAACCAAGGATTAGGATGAAGAATGATATAGGGTAGGGATCTTCGAACTTTCACCAATTATAATAAACCAACAAGGCAGCTGAGACATGCATACATGGCCGTAACGACGGAATAGACATGCATGCTCGTACACATCCTCATTCGTGTAAAACCCATGGTTAATGATTAGGAAAGGGAAATAAATTGTTGTTAAATAAAAATTACGAAACAAATAGATTAACTCTATGATGCAAGTTGCTGGACACTTTTTCCCGGTCGTTTACCAAGATAAAGACACAACTATTTACCGACGTCCTGATTATAGATAAAAAACAACAACCAAAGTTGGCGTTCCCGTAACGGTCAACTTCCTAATCATCCCATACTTTACATACTTTACAAGACAAGTGGCGATATCTACCGCTTTATACAAAACTTTACATCGTTGACTTATAGATGTATCAACGAATAATCGATCCTTCATATAATTCCTTCGGTATAAGCTTTTGCGAAACGATCATCTCCAAACTTTCCTTCTCTTTTTTGTTGCGATTTTTCTAATTTTTTGTTTTTTTGTACTAACTACGAAACTCGGTGCAATTTCACCATCTTCAGGATCATAATAACTTTCGGATAATTCCTTCGGTAATTCTTCATTCTTTGGACGTACCAATAATTGTGTTGGTAGTAAAAATACATGAGTTTTGACTACTTTATACATTCCCATTTGCAATGTGCAAATTTCTTCCCAACCGTACCAAAGATAAAAAATTGACACAAGACTCGGGAAATACATACTTTACACTTTAAGCAACTAGCAACTGCAAATAAACTTAATCTAACAGGGTAGGCTAAGGTGTAAAGGTGTAACAAAACAAATAGTTGGTGTAATTCCTAAAGGATTGACTCTACGGGTTGTTCTAGGGGTATCTTACTCTTATAATGAGAGTAAACAAAAAGTTTATACGGGGGTTAACTAACCAGTGTAGTTAGTTGATAAACAACATGTAAAGGCTTTTTAGGTGTAATCCTAGAAATGTACCAATTTAAACAAGTTACTCCATCTAAATCCACATTACTCATTATTGTGGTCTCGAATAGATATACCAAGCCAAGTTCTAAAGTATACAACATCACCGACACACTC
>BQNB010144776.1:0-16809 GCA_026074375.1 Tanacetum coccineum
CCTTAGTCAATCTAGACTACATGCATTTCACATATGTGCTTTGAAGTTTCAAGATGATAACGTGCTCCCATGTAATGCAATTATATGCTTTCATGTTTATCTTAATGCTCAACGTTTATTTGCTTAGCTATTGAATGCATGTTTGTTGTAAAAGCGTTTGCCTTTTTCTAGCAATTTAGATAAAATATCTCTTAGTTTATCTAAATAACACATGCTCCTAAGTGCTAAATGCTAACATGTTTTACATGATGATTGCATTTAAAATTATCACGTTTTGTATGCGTCATTTTACATGACTTACGTGTTAATTGTGCACCTACACTATGTTAGTTTAATGTATGACAATTAATATTTAAATGTCATATAGTCTTACACATTAATCTTGTTGATTATTGTGTTGATGCATGCTTAGATAAACTTGCATGCTTATATCTATATATCTTATGCATCTAGGTATATATTTTCTCACACTAGAATATTTTTCTTCGCGTCCGTGTCACAAATGTAAAAAGTCAAAAGAGTCATAAAACGGTTTTATATCTCCTAGAGTCTTCACTCACACATTCTCTTAATCATCATCTTGCTTTCTTCCGAATAATCCACTCTTTTGTCAAGAAAAAGTTAGATACAAATCTAACACTCCTCCTAGTAGGTTTGACAACTTAAATATTTCATCCAAAATATTCAAGTATCTTTAACTTGCGATCGCAAACGTTAAAGGTCATATCCGAAAATCCCTATTCAAGCCGTTTAACAACATAAGTTAAAACGCTCTTCTTTCTTTCGACGAAAACATTCTTTCTCTTCTACGAAACATTCTTTCTCTTCGACGAAAACATTCTTTCTCTTCGAAGAAAACATTCTTTCTCTTTGACGAAAACACTCTTTATCTTTCGATCACACCTCTTCCTTCTCACTCAACCACGCCTCTACAACCATAGAGATGGCTAATCTCTTTCCTCTACTATTTCCGCTACCACCTTTAAGATAACCTTATACCTCGTCATGTGATTGTTTTATGAACATTCACAATACTCGAGAAGACCACCATCCATCTTGACATTGTCAAGCTCGTTGCCTTCATCTTTGTTTATTATTATTATTATTATTATTTTCGCGTACGAAACACACCGAAAATACGTCACCATTTCCTTCGGGAGAATGTCCAAAAGGAAACATCTCCATTCGAAAAGGTTGCGTCTGAAGATAACATCGCTGACATTCTTTCTTTACCCCTCAACCGCGAATATTTAAATTGTCTTCGTCTAGGTCTAGGAATGATGGAACACATTCCATAAATCATTCTCTTCTCTTCTACTAGTCTCGATTCTAGTTTATTTTCTATTCCATGCGTCGTGACAACTTAACTACTTCATCCGAAGTACTTTAAGTATTTTTAATTAGCGAAATGCAAATTAAAATGTCACTCCTCTCATAAAATTCGTCAAGTCCTTAACTCCTCTCCTGTTGGCGGTCTGGCGGCCCCAGACCTATTCTGGCGGCCCGCAGATATGTTTGGGACCGTCGACAGAAGGCTTGAGATATCTGTCATTTCTTTTTCAAATCATAAAAAGAACACCCCTATCTCTTGTGCTACAAGTTGACATCTACTTTACACCCAAATATATGCCCAACATCTCTTTAAAGATCAACGGGTCATTCTCTTATCTCAATTCCTATAAGCACTATTGCTTATAATCGATATACCTACAATCCTTACACATTCCTTACAATCGATATACCTACAATCTATCATTACATAATAAATTCCCTCACATACAAATCTTGCTCCTCACATCTTGTAAACGGCTTTTCTTACCTCAAATGGTCTTTTCACTTCTAAACGTTTCTTTTCACTTATAATAAGTCTTATCTTCTCTAACGTTTCCTCTCACGTCTAAACGTTTCTTCTCTTTTAATAGTACTGTTACTATTAAAATTCCTCCTATATCTCTCACAACTTAATTATTTCATCCAAAATATTTAAGTAATTTGCTAAATGCAAATGTCACTACTTCATTAAAATTTTCACTTTCTAGAAAGTGAAGTACATAAAGAAGATATTCAATCTTCAAGTGTTATTGAGTCACCACATTGTTGAGTCTCTCATTATTCTTCCACCATGAAAGAACTACCACCTCATTTTACATACCCACCTTTGTTCCTCAACATTGTCAACCAACAAAACACCAAACAAACCTTTGAATTCCTAATCATCCACCTTTGTCTCGATAGGATCACATGCACATCAATTGTTAGTGCAAATGATATATCAATCTTTTCTATCAACCTCTTGTCAACACGTTTTAGTCTCGCTCATCCTTTCTCACTTTTTGGCTCTATGGAATCATTTTCGTTAACATTCAAGAGCACATCGTCTCCATCCTCATTTTTCTTTTTATCTTTTTAAAGTATATATTTTTGCATATTTTGCCAAGATATTAAGTGTCATTCGTCTACCTTTAAAAAGTCATTCTAATAATATTTTTGTGTCAATCAATAAACGAATCCCATTCTCGTTTATTAAAAGTCGGTCTAATCTTTGTCCTTAAACATATGTCTTGAGTCTTTTAATTATATCATTTAGATTGTTGATTTTAAAACATTGATTGCATGTGTCTAGCTTCTAACTTTCTTTTAAAGTGTCATACTTTAGAATACTAACACCTAAAATGCATGTCTAGTTCCCCGCTAATATCTTGCTATATATATATGTGCACTTGTCTACTAACTTTGTTTTGTAGCACACATCCATATCTTGATTCCTTGGTGCCCCAAACAAGGGGAAGCATACACCAAAGGGGGCACTTGCAAGCGCTCTACTCATTTAAATTGCATCAAACTTCTTGAGCATCGATGGAAATTTATTTGATTCATGGATCCTTTAGAGTCAATATACAAGGAATGTATTTATCATGGGGATGCAATGAGCAAGGGGGAGCTAGGAGATATGTGGGTAAATATCCAGGAGTCGGTTAAATCGTGATGATAGAAGACTTTACTAGGATGATGCAAGCTCACCTATATAGGAAGATAGGATTGAGGATTTTTAAATACGATGAAGGGCTCATCCATACTCCAAATACTTCACCTCATCTACTTTAAAATCACCTTCAACCTTTAGGTTTCGTCAAATACTTTCCACTTATATACTTGAAGTACCTACAATTATATCATGCCTTCTTCTCATCTATCACGACCTCTCCTAAATTATCAAAGAAACACAAAACCACCTTATAACACCCCAATTTTTGACATATAGCAGCGGAAGCTAATCTGGGGTATTATTTTATAGTACAACAGTCATAATCATAGAAAACGACTCAAAAGAGACGTTTTTAAAAGATAAGTTATCATTCATTATTTCATAAATACACTTGGAGCACTTATTTTCTTATAACCTCCTCTCGACTATCTAAGAAACATAAAATAACCTTCAACCTTTATTTCTCATATCTTTTTCCTCATACCTTTAATCTATATACTCAGAGCACCCATTAGGAGCACCTACCTTCTCTTAATTCCTCCAGCATTTTTACTTTATACACTTACCTTCTTCTCATACCTAAATGCTCCAACCTATATCCAAGAAACTCCTTTTTGTTTCGACAAAAGGGGGAGAAGGAATGTAAACAAATAACTTTTAAACTTTACTATGCTTTATAGTTTACACATTTTGTCATCATAAAAAAGGGGGAGATTGTTAGTGCAAATATAACGGTATTTAATCTATACATTCTCTTTATGTTTTGGTGACGACAAACATGTAATTTATAAAACATAACGTAAAGTTCACAAGTTACTTGTAGATGTATACTTCAATTCACAGATATCTCACCATCCTTATCCACCACAAATATACATTTATTAACTCGATATCAACATCCCGAGACTCTTACTCATATGGGCTTCACTAGTTGGATCGGGCTAAGCAAACAGGCTAGTCCATTAAGGCCAAATAGGTTTGGCCCATTAAGGCCCATCACGGCCCAATAAAAGCTTCTAGAAGATGAAGGGAAAATACAAAACTTCTAGAAGATGGAGGGAAAATAATAAATTCAAAATTTGAATTTGCTTCTAGAAGATGGAGGGAAAATAATAAATTTAAATTTTGAATTTGCTTCTAGAACATGGAGGGAAAATAATAAATATAAATTTTGAATTTGCTTCTAGAACATGGAGGAAAAAAATAATAAATTCAAATTTTGAATTTGCTTCTAAAACATGGAGAGAAAACTAGTGATGGCTCCCCTATAAATAGCAAAGTCTTCCTCCTCCCTTCTCTTGATGGAAACCCACAAAAATACACATACCAAATACATAGAATTCTTCCTTCTTCTTTGATCATGATTCCTAGATAAAGGCATGATCATGGTTACATTCTATGTTAGTTCCACTAATACTATGGGGTATTTAGTGAAGTATAGGATATCTCTACACGGAAGTGATCATCCTTGATTACTTGTATATCATGTAGTAGATTGGGTGGATTGCATAGAAGTAATTGCATTTGATCACTTGTATGTCTTAGAGTAGATTTGATTTCTATATGTCTTCTAATCTTTAGTAGTGTGTAGATCCAAATGATGTATATATTTGGATGAGTTGATTGTGGGTTGGTTAGTATTTTAGGCCTTAAAATACATTGGTGAAGTGGTAGATTAGTTCTAGCTAAGATTAGGACTCGACACTTAGCTTAGTGTCGGAAAATATTGTAAGCGACGCGGTTTATGTGTTTAGGCCATAAAACACAAGGTTTGTTATGTTGGGCCATAAAACATAACGGGTTTGGTTATACCCGAAGAAGAACTCGACATCTAGCTTAGTGTCGGAAAATAATGTAAGCAACGTTATAAGGTTTTCTCCGCCGAAAGGGAGCTTGTTGATTAGTGAAGTAACTCTCGAGTTGGATACTCGGGGAGTAAAGTAGGGCGAAGAGGAGCTTCATGACCGAACCACTATAAATCACCGTGTCGGTTTGCATTTTCTTTTACCTTTCTCTTTACTTATGTCTTTACATTTATTGCTTTACTTTTACACTTGCATTGTGCTTATGATTGTGTGAAGTGTTGTGTATGTTGTGTTAGCCATGGTTGTGTAGCTCTTTGTAGTAAACATTGTGAGTGTGGAAATATTGATAGAATATGCACTAGTTATTGTAAATCTATTATCGACACTTCTCATATTGCGTCAAACTTAATTGGTGATTTGATACAAAAGATCTAGTCCGAAAAACCTTTTCTGGAGACGGTCCTATAAATCGGGCGGTCCCCTATTGTACTAGGCGGCCCCCATATATTTATGGGACCGCTAGTAGAGAGTGATGTAATTTTTGTATTGACTAATCTAAAGTTTTATAATGGAAACGTATTCACCCCCTCCCCCTTTACGGTTTCCACAAACGTAAACGGGCATCAAACAAATAAAAGTTTACGTTCAACAAGTATTATAACATTATTAGAAGTATAATTTATAACATTTCAAGTTTTATTTTTTATACTTTACGTAAAACGCATCCGGTTCGTGTTTTAGAGATCCATGCATGCATGTGAACCCATAAACTCATCTATACTTCAACAAATACCCACCATAATACCCAATACCCAAAATTTTACCATTTCTAACATAATTACACTTACATATCCGATTATGATCATAGACACATGTATACATTTGAAATTAATTCATTAAACCCTCCACTCACTAATAAACAACAATATGTCTTAACCCTTGGATATTTACTTTTACTTACACTAGTACAAAATTCCATTTTATGTCTCCTACACATGCTTATAGTTTCGGCTGATTTTAAGGGATACAAGATGCATGCTTAATCTTCTTTTAAATCAATCTTACACAAAGACAAGTTTGTCACACCTTTACCATGCTTGTTCTTACACCCTAGTATTAGACAACTCTATAAACCCTAACCCTAAACTCATACAAATTGAACACCCTTATTACAACCTCAAAACCATTTGATAGTTTTATTAAGATGGTATTTCACAATGATTTGCTATATATAGATTGTGATGTAACTCTATAAAAATATATTGATGTAATTATATTAAATACATGACACTCATACGGCTTATATTTAATTAGGTTACATTCGGGATTTCCGAGACTATATTCATATTTGATTTATATAATCAAACACATTCACTAAGGTGAGTTCATAGCCTCATTTTTATACAATTACAATGATTTACAACTTTTGGGGTGAGAAACATACATTGTTTTACATTTGGATGCAAGTACACTTTTACATAGATTACGAGTTTGCCTAAGTAGCAATAACCCACTATGCCCATGAATCATGAACTGTTAATTGTTGGTTGCAAGCGCGAGTGTTATGAATAGATCTATTTGGGATTGACATCCCCGTTCGGGTGAGTAGCGCTCACTAGTTTCGGAGGTACCGAAACGATGAATGTATACCATGTCAGAACAATTTGGATGTTGCGGGTTGAACATCTACATGGGCACATTATTTGCATTAAATTGCATACACATATATGTTGTACCTTTAGTGTCATGAGCTTGACGCAGGCGTAATTACTTTTATGATATTGTATTCGTTACTTTGTCATACACATGGAAATTTTTCGGTCCTATTTTATACAGTACTTAAACCTGTGAATTCACCAAATTTATGTTGACATTTTAAAACTTGTTTTTCTCAGGTCAATAAGGTACAAGAAACAAGGATACATTGGTGGTCATCATTTTAGAGTCATTTTCAATAGAGATTTTAGTGAATTACATTTTAGAGTATTTGTTATGTATTAAATTATTTTACATTTACAAGGATGAACAAGTTAAACTTCAGGCTTTTGTAACAAACGAGTTTATTAAATCCAATGTATCATTTTCGAACGACTCATACAAAGGTTGTTCTCATATCTTGTGCTATTGATATATGATGTAACACTCTCAGACCTACATTCCGCTGCGACCCTATTTGGGGGTGTTACATATGTGGCACGTACAAGAAGATATAAGATGAAGACATTTTGGCCATGGCCAAAAGGCTACATGAAGAAATAAGATGAAGACATTTTGGGTTGGCTACAAGCTATGTTTGGTTTACAGGTGTGCATCTTTATTATTCATATATGTAGCACGTACACTCTTAAAAGATTTTATTGGCGGGTTAAAACAACCGCGTCTACCAGCTGATACTTTTTGCTCGGCTTTATGTATATGTAACGTATCATTGTAATTATTATGACTGCAAATCTGTAATTTATATTAGATAAAAACTACTTGGGACATTATAAGCTTTTGAATACACATTTGGTGAATTTTACCCAACCAACCCATTTCAATATATGTAGCTAACTTTCTACATTCCACTTTTTTGTTACTTTATGATAGGATTTAAGCAAATAGTAGATAGTAATTACAGAGTTATGGATTGTTCTTTAGTTGTCCCTATGTATCTACACAATGTCGAATTGTAGGCTATAATTTGTTGAAAAGATAGTATCACTTCATTTTGTTGTAAGATTTGATCTATATTTAGGTTTGTGTATTGCACAGTTACAAGACAAGGTGACTTACATTGGTTCTAAGTAAAATAGTTACTTAAAGCCTTAAAAGGGTGTTGTGAACTTATGATGCATTGTTTATAATACACTTTTTGGATACAAACACACTCTAAATTGCTAATCATGTATCAAACAAAGAAGCAAAATGTGTCATTTTGATGGCTTGAGTTATTGTTGAGTGTTTGTGGTTAATTTATGATTTATGTATAAAGGTATTGAATTTTGGATTGCTTATGTAATTATGGGTTTATGTTTGGTTGTTGTTTATGTGTAAAGTTTATAGATGTCTCACGTCATATTAAAATTATATATTATTAATCTTCCTTTTATTTTGTAAAAACATGTAAATAATTTTTCACGAGTCATTTTGTTTGTCATTTATTCGATAATAATACGTAAATAATAAAAAATAAATAAACATAAACCCGTGTATGCACGGGTATTATAACAAGTTCCTATGAAAACAAATCATCATTTGGCATGAAACAAATACCTCATAATTAAGTGATAATCCTTCAGGCAAATCGGATTCAGCTTCGTCAATATTACCTGAATCAAGCTTTGCTTCAATGGCATCCGTTTGCACACAACTCCCATTCGCGCATATTTTACGTTCACCCTTATTTGTTAATGATGACGATGATGATGTTTCACCCGACATTTTTGGTTAAATTAATTATGTTTATCCCAACAATCCAAACATGATCAAAATAACTAATCTTGAAACACTGTTTTATTGACAACAATTGATTGATCAAGAAAACCTCAGCATTGACCAAGAAAAAGAAATGTTGAAAAACATGTTCCGAATCTAATGCTGTTTTACTTATGCTTTTTTAAGGAGTTCATGTTTGAAATGGACGGGTCAGATTGTGGGTTATGACATTGACGAATGAACAGATCTAATTTTGTATTTAGAAGCAGAAAAAAAGAGAAGTGGGAATTTGAGAGGGAACTTTTCTAAAACTCTTAAAAGGTTATGGATTTGGAGTATTGTAAGCAAAGTCTTTGGGGTCAGATAGATAAATCTATACTGCATATAATATAACACCCCGTGTTTTTAGGTCATGTTACGATCCTAATTATTTCATTTTCCTTTTTATTGATTGGGTTTTGCGTGTTTACTTCCATTAAACCGCACTAGTTAATTTGCGTAGGCACCAAAATTCAACGTTTAGCTAGAAACGTCAACTACACTCATTAAGACTTTACACGGTTCCTTCATATTCGTTATTTAAATTATTTTCACGACAAGAAAAGTACTTGGTCACGTTTACTTAATTCTATCAAAGTAAAAATCCATTAAAAATAAACTACACTAAAATCTTAACTTCCATACTTTAGGAAAATAAATAAAACTAGATAAAAAAACTCATGTAATCCAAAAAAAACTAGTATTATTCGGTTGGATAAAGAAAAACAAGTATCTCATCCTAATTCAACTCTATTACCCAATGTATAAAAGCCCATAATCTCTTTTTATAAAACCCAAACAACCACGTGATTCTTGGCTGCTCTTCCTCTTGATTTTGCTTCCACGAATCCAACAGTAAACCGCTTTTATATCCTGTACAAGATGCTTTGCTGCAAATGTCTCAACACCAAAACGTGACTCTCCCTTTGACTAGTAACACTACCATACGTTTAGGTATATATATGAGGCATTTCCCATCCTTGTTTTTCCCAAGCAGACCCACGTCCCAACTTTGCAAATCTTATTCCTCACACAGCCTTATTATTCCCAGCAAACACAGCAGACCCATCAGATTCATAAATTACACCTTGGGTCTCCTTGTTCTTCTATCTTTGTTTCGACTCACATACTACACACCATCCTACCTTTTTCTTCTTAATAAACAATAATCTAAAGAAACCCTGATTAGGTTTCTTTAGGTTTCATTTCTCTTGATTAGTCGGCCAAATCAAGGTAGCAAGTAACGCCCACGTTCGTGATTACAAGGGGTGCAAACAATCGTGCTTGGTTTTTGGTTTGAGTGTTTGGTTGTGTACACGGGAGGAGTGAAGGGAGTCGAGTATCCATCATTCCCGTGGGTCAAGTTTTTCACGCCTCCGTCTTTGAGTTTTTATGAGCTAAATCCTTCCTCGTTATTTATCTTATATGTGTAATGCTTATGTTCTTTAGGGTGTGCTTGATAAAAAGAAAACATGTCTTTTTTTATGGTTTCCTAATGTAGAACGAACAACATGTAAAACCCTATACGACTTGTGAAGTGGCTAAGGAAACATGGACATAGTTGTGCGAGGGTATTAGGTTTAGAAAAACCAGCCATTGTAGTTTGGACTTAATAGTTGGATAAAAAGAAAACGCACATGTTAAAGTTTTTTTCTCTTTTTTATAAAACGCAACCCACACTAATGATTTTGGGTACACTCTTTCGACCCCTAAAAGTAGAGTATATGAAATCAAACTTGGTTATTTCAAAAGTAGGACATGTAATAATTATCTTGCAACTGGAATCACTAATTTTCATTAAGTATTGACAGATCTAGAAGGACTCAGAGTTAGACGACAAAAATCACCATTTTTCCACTGTTTTAAAAGCAGCCAGCAAGGCAATTTACTTAAGTTTTTGCAACACATTTACCTGATGTTAAAACGAGCTAAGGACTGATACTGGAAGCCTAAAGTACCATCTTTAGATAGGAAAAAGAATTAACCACTTTCGTTTAGAAACCAGCCCGCAGTTTGCCCTTGAAATCGACTGCTCGTCACAGGTGTCGACAATTTGTCAAACACCTGATGAACATGCAGTCATAACTGCACGCGTGTGCACCAACATTTGGCCTCACTTTTGACCTCGATAATGACCCCGACACCTTAAACTTATAAAAGATAAATTGTAGATGACATGTCCTAGTTTACAACGGTGCCTTCATCTCATCCTAACGATGGGTAACGAAGTCGTAAACTAAGACTAAAACACTGACCTCACAATCAGCACATGCTGAAAATAAAACTCATTTATTATTCTAAGTCTAAAAAACATCCCTTGCGACCCGCACATGTGTAGCCCTGTTTTTACTATTTAAACGACCTCGTTGGACAAAACTTAAAAGACGAAAGTTGTAGACTACCCAGCTGAGACTTCAAATATATTTTTGGTTTTCCTTGCCGTTAACTAACGAATCCTTAAATTCATTGTAAAACTCCAAGTCGTCCAATATTGAAACTTAGTAAAAATTTCACTCATTTGATTTGTTAAACGTCAACGTTTCGTCTAATTATTTGACACACTTAAAGACTAAACCAAGGGTTGATCTAAACTAATGTTTTAGAGTATCGATGACCTAGTTTCCAAAAAGTCCGAAGTCATAAATTGCGTACTTATAGTTTGACCACGTTGACCTAATAAAGTTGACCATTTTAACACAAGAAATTGTTTTCAAACATCGTTATTTTAAATAAAGCTCAAGCACACACTAGGGACAAGATTGCAAGTATTTAGCTTATTATTATTTTTCGTTTAGTAAATATGCATTATTTTTCCATAGGTTGCGGATAAAGTCTTTTACATCGTTTTTCGTGCCACTACCTGGCTATTCCGTTATCATTACTTGATGTTAGTTTATAGTCCCCACTTTTATACTTTTCAATAATTTATCAAATCTCAGGGATGAGATCATGTTTGTTTTACAAAATGGATGCAAGTACATTTTAATTCAAATATTACGAGTTTGCCTAAGTAGCTATAACCCACTATGCCCATCATCATGAACTGTCAATTGCATAGATGTAATTGTTAATTGCATTATGTGAGCGCGAATGTTATGAATAGATCTATTTGAGATTAACATCCCCGTTCGGGCAAGTAGCACTTGCTAGTTTACCGGTTGGCCAGAAACGACGAATGTATACCATTTGGAATCATAGATGTTACGGGTTGAACATCTACATTGGGCACCATCATTCATGTGTATTTGATATACATACATTGTTTAGCTTCAGTGTCATGAGCTTAGTGCATTTCGTAATATATTTTTGTGATATTGTATTTGTTACTTTATTATAGGGAAATCTTGCTATCCGCTCCATTTAATTTATAAACCTATAAATTTACAAACATTATTGTTGACAGTTAAACATGTTTTCTCAGGTCAATAAGGTGCAAGTCATGGATACATTGGATGGTCGTCTTTTGAAGTCATATTATCATAAAGATTTACATGCATTACATTTTGGGATATTGTTATGTTGGGAAATCTTTACTTTTCCAAATTAAACAAGTTAAGCTTATGAGCTTTTGTAACAAACCATTTATGAAATCCAATGTATCAGATTTTAAATGACTCTTATAGAGGTCGTTCTCATATGTTGTGCTATTGATCTATGAAGTAATACCCCCGGAACATCATATTCCGCTGTGGCCCATTTTGGTGGTGTTATAGATTGGTATCAAGAGCCAAGGTTATAGAGAACAAGGTCAAATGTTTTTACTTGGTCTATAACTGTTTTCAAACATTGTGTCATTCAAAAGTTTTTAAAGGGACATACATACAAACAAGTAGTGTTGCGTCTAGTTTGCATCTAGTATACATACTTACATGTCATGCATCATTTTAGCATTAGTTGATTATACTAAGTGCTTACATAGGTTATATACGTGCTAATATTACATTACGTATATTACTGCTTGTCTTATATAATATACTTATATACAAGTTTATATTATGGTTACAGATTTTCCATGTCATCAAACAACGCATCATCCGCTGTTACCTATACGTCCGTATCTTCTGATTTAAACGAACCATTACCATGGGGTATTCCACCCGTACGAGGAGGTTGCCCAATAAGGGCAGGCACACCCACTGTCACCTGCCTATATACCTGACCCCATGGAATTGGATGAGCATGTACCAGTATATGTTCCAGAACCAGAGCACCCGGAGTACTATGCACCATCAAATGATGACATTTAGGTCGAGGACCAGCCTTATGCTGATGATGCTTCACCGACCGCTGAGTCACCTGGATACATTGCCGACTCGGATTCGATGGAGGAGGATACTGATGAGAATTCTATTGATTATCCATATGAGCCCAAGTATGGCAAAGAGGATGATGATGAGGATCCCAAGGAGGATCTCGAGGAGGATCCTAGTGAGGAGTATGAGCCCGAGGATGACGACGATGATGATGATATAGATGATGAGGATAAGGAACCTACTAAGGACGAGGACGAGGAGGAGCACCTAGCTCCGGCTGATTCTTCTGTGGTACCTGTTGTTAACCATGTTCCCTCAGTTAGGGATACAGAGGCATTTGAGACTGATAAGTCTGCACCTACACCTAGATCACCTCAAACTAGTGTCCCTTTTTCTCAGACACGTCTCTTTAGGGCACGGAAGACTGTCCGACTTGAGCCACCTATGTCAGCATCCATGAAGGCACGCATTGTTGAGCATGCTGCCGCACCTATACCACCAACCAACCCTACCTATGATCAGGCACCATTGGGTCATATGGCAGCCATGATCCGTATGAGAGATGACATCCCTGAGTAGGACATGCCACCTCGAAGGAGATTTGTACTTACTACTCCCCCACCTGGGTGTGATGTAGCAGAGCGTTCTACTGCTGCTGCTAGAGCACCTAGAGGTCAGTATGATTTTGTTGATATTGTTGAGGCAGGACATGGTTTGATTCGTAGTCCTGGTCATGATGCCCGAACTATTGCTAGAGCTGCTGACAGAGCAGAGGATGTTGGTTATGTTAGAGCTTTACATGCTTCTGAGCATAGGATGATGACTTCTATTGAGGAAGTTAACTTGAGGGTCAGCTAGCAGGCACAGGTTCGCAGGAAAGAGAGTGAGATTTTCTATACACAGCTTCATGACGCTCGGACTGACCGCAAAGACATTAGACTCGAGATTGATGTAGTGAGAGGTCAAAGGACTGCTTACAAGACAGAGTTGAATGAGGTACGCCAGGGCGTACCTAGGTCCGAGGGCTCAGAACAGGGCAGTGTTGGCCACGACTTGAGACATGGAGGACTAATGACTCGTATGGTGTGCAGCGCCAGAGAGCTGGGATGATGAGTAGGCAAATCATGTGTACACCATGTGCTAGAGGCTAGAGCTCGGAATGATACGGTGGAGGACACCGGTAGTAGCTGTTAGTTGTACTTTTCATTTCTAGCTATCTTGTATAGTCTATTAAGCTTTATGGGTAAATCCCAGCTAATAGGCTCTAGGAAGTATTTTCATTTTCTATAATAGGATCATTGTGGTCATTTTGTATCAAAACAAATCTTGTCTGATTTGACATTATATTATGAAACATAAGCGTTGTATTGATGTTATGGTTAATCTCATTTTATTGTCTTTTCCATTGTGTTGTGGTGTAATTATTATTATCATATCCATTTGTATTGACATTGTGATTATATCTCACGTACATTGTATTCTTGTAATTATTAGAATCATGCCTGTAACAAGACAAGGAACAAAAGACGCCATGACTCCAGAATCCATTCAAGCTATGATCGATCGGGCAATTCAAAGAAACTCTACTCAGGATGACGATAGCCAAAATTTAGGAGGAGGAATCAGAAGGCCTGTGCAACCTGCACGGTACCTCTAGTATTGAGTCGGAATGGTGGGTCGTTACTACGTCGTCTCAGATGTTGGTGATTCTAAGCCCGCTGAGTTGCTAAGACGTTACGGTGGTCGCTGGTACATTTGAGTGTTGTGGATGTCTTTTTGGTCCGTGAACGCCACGGAATAGATGCGCTGTATCTCACGGTGTTGACTTGTATTAAGGATTTAGTAGAATGTTTTGATTTTTAACGTCTCTGGACCTAGGCGGAGTTCAGCGAGGTGCTTAGTGCGGTAGCGAGGCTTACTTGAGTCGATCTCGGGTGGGAATGTCTTTTTTGGTCTAGCTCTGCAAATGGGATGCCTATATTTGCCTAATTAACGTTGGTGGATGCGGGATTTGTGATGTTGGAGGTAATAGTTTTCGTCCATGACCCTTTAGTCATGGGTCGAGTCTTGTAAGTGTTTATTGGGTAGACGTCATACGCGGTCGGTCTCTAGTAGCGCTTGTAATTGATCTATGTATAGTATGATCGTTCCGATGGAAGACCGGGCTTCAGAGCGCGACCGGAGATCGTTATTTATTCGTTTTCAGGGTGGATGGTGCACTGCCCGGACACGTGTACGTCGTCCAAGAGCATCTATCGCGCTCAGAGCAAAGGATGTTGGTTATGTTAGAGCTTTACAGGCTTCTAAGCATAGGATGATGACTTCTATTAAGGAAGTTAACTTTAGGGTCAGCTACCAGGCACAGGTTTGCAGGAAGGAGAATAAGGATTTCTATACACAACTTCTTGACGCTCGAACTGACCGCAGAGACATTAGACTCGAGATTGATGTAGTGAGACGCCAAAGGACTGCTTACAAGACAGAGTTGCATGAGGTATGCCAGGCTTACCTTAGTTCCGAGGCTCTGAACAGGGCATTATTGGCGTGACTTGAGACACTGGAGACTCATATGAGTCGTATGGAGTGGCCGCGCCAGAGAGCTGAGGATGATGCAGTCAGACAGATCATGCATACCTAGGTGCTAGAGGCTAGAGCTCGGATTGATATGGTGGAGGACGCCGGTAGTAGCTGTTAGTTGTACTTTTCATTTCTAGCTATCTTGTATAGTCTATTAAGCTTTATGGGTAACTCCCAGCTAATAGACTCTAGAACATATTTTCATTTTCTGTACTAGATCAATGGTGGTCATTTTGTATCCAAACAAATCATGTATGATTCGACATTATGTTATGAAATGTTGATGTATGATGTTATGGTTGATCTCCTTCTATTCATTTTCCATTGTGTTGTGGTGTAGTTATTATTATCATATCCATTTGTATCGACATTGTGATTGTATCTCACGTACATTGTATTCTTGTGATTATTATAATCATGCCTGTAACAAGACAAAGAGCAAACGACGCCATGACTCCAGAATCCATTCAAGCTATGATCGATCGGCCAATCCAAAGAAACTCTACTCAAGATGACAGAAGCCAAAGTTTAGGAGGAGGAATCAGAAGGCATGTGCAACCTGCACGTGTCTGTTCCTACCCCGACTTCATGAAATGCCAACCCTTGAACTTCAAGGGAACTGAAGGCGTTGTTGGATTGTCTCAATAGCTCAAAAAGATGGAATCAGTATTCCACATTAGTGGTTGTGCCGTTGAAAATCAAGTGAAGTTTGCTACCCGCACTCTGCTAGGTGTTGCACTAACCTGGTGGAATGGTCATGTGAGAACCTTATGTCATGATGCTGCCTATGCTATGACTTGGGGAACTTTCAAGAAGAAGTTGACGGACAAGTATTGTCCAAATGGTGAAATCAATAAACTCGAAATTGAACTATGGAATCTTAAGGTCAGGGGAAACGATGTTACAGCTTACACTCAGCGTTTCCAAGAACTAGCCTTGATGTACACCAAATTTCTTGCTGATGAAACCGCAAAGATTGACAAGTATATCGGTGGACTTCCCGATAACATTCATGGAAATGTCATGTCTGCAAGACCCAAGACTCTTGATTTTGCTATCGAGTTGGCCAACGACTTGATGGATAAAAAACTCCGCACTTATGCAGAAAGGCAGAATGAAAATAAGAGGAAGGCTGATGATTCGTCAAGAAACATTCACCAACAACAACCCTACAAGAAGCAAAATGTAGCTAGGGCATACACTGCTGGCCCTGGTGAAAAGAAGGTTTATACTGGGGGACCTACCTCTGTGCTCCAAGTGCAATTACCACCATACTAGGCAATGTGCACCCAAGTGTGGAAAATGCAAGAGGTATGGCCATGCTACCACTGATTGTCGGGTCAATACCAACAACACTAACAACAACAAAAACAAGAATCAAAAGGCTGGGGCATGCTATGAATATGGTAACACCGGCCACATCAAGAAGAATTTCCCAAAACTGAAGAACCGTGGGAATAACAACGGGAATGGCATAGCTCAAGGAAGAGCTTATGCTTTGGGAGGAAGATATGCTAGCCCGGACTCTAACGTCATCACGGTTATGTTTCTCCTCAACAACCGTTATGCTACAATTTTGTTTGATACTGGTGCTGATTGGAGCTTTGTATCTAATACCTTTAGTGCCTTGATTAACATTACCCCCACTACGTTAGAAAGTCATTATGACGTAGAATTAGCCGATGGGAAAATCATAGGAGTTAACACCATAATTCGTGGTTGCACTCTAAAC